>JARQOC010000008.1:47496392-47536265 GCA_033576535.1 Allobates femoralis | reverse complement strand
CTGCCTGAGCCTATTCATACAACAAAGGCAAAAAACGGACTAAGTAGCCTCCATTAGGCCAACAAGCCTTTTTTTTTTCCTAATTTAATGCAGGTCAAAAAATTACCACTACAACACTGGCTATAATAGCGAGATCTTGCTGAATATTCCCCTCTTGAGACCTCCAGTATTTTCCATGCTCTGGTACAGATCCAGAACTCCAACGAGGCAGAGAAAAGGCTAAGTGGATCCCATACTGCATGTCAGGGGCCAAGACCATGCTAGGTTAAATATGTCAGTCACCATGAGATAGGTACATATATACAGGTACAGATATAGGCTTCTTACAATACGAGATATCACAGATGAAGACACTGTCGAATACATCATCCAAGGGCATTGACATACGTGACATTCCTCCCTTATCTAAGTTACACAAAGGTCAGGAGTACGGTATCGTTCCTCCACCAACCAGATGTAATGCCCAACCCTGGAAAGTAACCAATGCTCAGGTAATTCAGAATAATCTCAATTTTTGAGGACAAACAGATCTAATAGTCCGTCAAGCACGAGCCAGAATAGCCTGTCCAGCCCTTCACCCCGCTGCCGAGAAGTGCCATTTCTGTTACCATATGGGCCCTTTAAAAGGGAATCTGTCAGCAGATTTTTGCCGTGTAATCTGACAGCAGCATGATGTAAGGGCAGAGACCCTGATTCCAGTGATGTGCTAATTAGTTTACCAGGTGCAGCAGATATGATAGTCAGTTTTCTTTAAGCCTAGGTCTCACATAACGATATCGGTAACGATATCGTCCTATTTGTGACGTAGGAACGATATCCTTACCGATATCGTTATGTGTGACTGCTCCCAACGATCAGGCCCCTGCTGAGAGGTCGCTGATCGTTACAAAGTGTCCAGGACCATTTTTGGGTCGCTGGACATCCCGCTGGTCAGCCCGCATCGGCGTGTGTGACCAGCGGGAAGAACGATCAGCGAGCTCACAGGCCGGTAACCATGGTTACACCAGTAACAATGCAGCGCGCGCTGCTTAGATACTTGGTGTAACCATGGTTACCAGCGGGGGGCCCACTGGGGGGGACTACTGGGGCCACTGGGGGGGACTACTGGGGCCACTGGGGGGGACTACTGGGGCCACTGGGGGGGCTTGTGGAGCCAGCTTACCGCTGCCTCCACGCTCCTCTGCCGACGCTTCTGCCAGCGCTTGCTTCCGCGTCACGTGGCTGCATGAATGCAGCCGCGCGGCGTGCGGTCCTAGTGCCCGCCGGATACACACTGTGTATCCCGCGGCACTGAGGAAAGGTGCTGGGGTGCGGGAGGGAGAGGTGCACGGTGCTGAAGTGCGGGAGGGAGGGGTGCAGGGTGCAGGATGACAGCCAGCTCTGTGCTGGCTGTCACCGATGTGGGGGGAGCTCCATGGTCCCTGGTCGCTGGTGAAGTCTGTCTGTGTGACAGCTCCCAGCGACCAGATTACACATGCTCCAACGATCCCAGCAACTCAGGATCGTTGCTGGGATCGTTGGAGCATCGGTACGTGAGACAGGACCTTTACTGTAGAGCTTAGTTATTGTTCACAACTTTCTGTGTACATTGTATAGTGACAGAAAGCTGTTAATCAGTGGTGGAGGTGAGGTTGGACTAGAAGGCATGAAATAACTAGTCCTGTAGTAAAAATGTCCTACTTATTGTATTGAAACAGCAAAACATAGACTAGCTAGAATCAGGGTCTCTGCTCCTGCATTACACATCAGATTCCCCGTACTTGTGCTATCCATGTGCCATGTCTGGGGTCCAGGTCCTATGTATAAGCATCTGACACGTTTTTTATAGTCAGGCATGTTTCCCTCTTTAATAGAGAGAAAAAAAAAAGACTGTCTAGTCTTGGAGCAAATTCAAGCTCATGTTCTGCCCAGTTCCATGACTAGATAGGACGACCGGCACGCCAACAACCGGAGCATGTACGCACTCACTGCAGACAAACCACGGCCCGTCTTGGGTCAGGATGTCGGTCACTGAGCCTTAATTTCTGATTAGGACTGAAAAGAAAGAGCGGAAATATACACAGCGAATTGTCCTGAGGATAATGGGATTATTTATGTAACGGTTGTAATAGGATTATACCAGTATTTCAGACTGAAAGCTGGTTTTTCTACATTTCTGGATATTAAAGGGTTAACTATAATACACACCGAAATCTCCCACAGAAACCATTTATTATTATTATTTATTTATATAGCGCCATTAGGTTCCATGGCGCTTTACATGAGGATGAGGGAGACAAGAACAAGTACACTAAATCTAGGCGATCAGGACGTACAGGTGCAGGAGGGGCAGGGACCCTGTCCACGAGGGCTCACAGTCTAAGTATCACCTACATTAAAAGCTCTTCCCATATACATCACATCCTCTATTCCCAGGACAGGTATGGCCACTTGGGGTCTGACCACTTGGCCCCCTCTCAAGTCAACAGGAAAGTCCTTTGGATAAAAAGAGGTAGTGAGCATGTGCAAACAATGCTACAGGAGTGGTGGCCGCACATGCTCAGTACCGTTCCATTAAAGTGGAGATCTCAGCCCCCATGATCACACACAAATCTAATCCAGTGGATAAGTGATATCTATTTGGGGACAACCCATTCAGGGCTCCCTTTATAGGTTTATTTGTAAAATGTATCAAAGTCAAAGTGATTTTTCACATTTAAAGGGAACCGGTCATGTCCTTTTTTGTTATTAAACTACCCCCAATGTTATTTAGATCATGTAGTGTTCATTAGTACATTTAAAAAAAAGTTTTTGCATTTATCCCAAAAAAATAAATTAATTACTTACATGTTTTCATGAGAAAGCTGGGCACACAGTCGAGCAGTTATCCGGGTGGTGAACAGTTATTAGTATTGGGCACTCAACTGTAGAATTGCCGAAATTCATATGATTCTTTAGGACCTGTGTGATGTCACGAGCATGTGTCTATAACAGACGCAGGTAAGAAGACGACATTGTCCTCCGCGTCTTAGCTCTACTCTTTACGGTCACATGGTCGTGACATCACACAGGTCCTTTATACCACAGCATTAGATGAATTGCATCGCAGTTCAGTGACATACGCGTTAAACACCGGGATGACCGCATGACTGTTTGCCCCGCTAACTAATGAAAAAAATGCAAGTATTTAAAGTGCTTTTTTTGAATAAATACAGTGATTTTAAAAAAAAAAGAAAAGGTTATTAATGAACAATACTTGATCTACATAACAATGGGGTAGCATTAACCCCTTCAACCCTGTGCAATTTTCCGTTTTTCCCCTCCCCTTCTTCCAAGAGCCATAACTTTTTTATTTTTCCATCAATATAGACATATGAGGGCTTGTTTTTTGCAGGACGAGATGTACTTTTGTAATATTTTGTAATTGGACTATTGTAATTCTCTCTTAGTTGGCCTCCCCCGCACTAGACTCTCCCCTCTCCAGTCCATCCTTAATGCAGCAGCCAGGATTACCTATCTAGCTAATCGTTACTCAGACGCTTCTGCTCTATGCCACTCATTGCACTGGCTGCCTATATACTATAGGATCCATTTCAAACTGCTTGTTCTCACCCACAAAGCTCTTCACAGTGCAGCACCCCCATACATCTCCTCCCTCATCTCTGTCTATCACCCCAGCCGTTCTCTTCGCTCTGGAAGTCACTTTAGACTCACTTCTGCATTAATCCGAACATCCCACTCCCGCCTCCAAGACTTCTCCCAAGCTGCACCAATTCTTTGGAATGCTCTACCCCAAAAAATTAGATGTATCCACAACTTAAATAGTTAGAGGCGATCCCTAAAAACACATCTTTTTAGGGCGGCCTATCATGATCCCTAGTCAGTCATCTAGACATAGCCTATCCGCTCCGCCTCAAGTGGATCACATATAACGGGTTGTGGCCACTTATTCTGCTATCTGTTCCCCCATCTCCTCAAGTTGACTATACTATCATTGCAAATGAGCACCTATACCTTGTCACCCCCACCTCATTGTTAGATTGTAAGCTCTTATGAGCAGGGTTGCCATTTTTTGCTCCAATTATTGTATTATGCTATGCTTTGTATTGTATTGTTTTTTGGCACTGTATTGTATTTTCTAATTGTTTCTTATGATTGTTTAAATGTGAACTTTGTATTGTGAATGTGAAGCGCTGCGGAATATGTTGGCGCTATATAAATAAAAATTATTACTATTATTATTATTTCTTTTGAATTAAATAATTTATTTCACCATGGAGTGTACAGGAAAATGGGAAAAAAAATTCCAAATGCGGTGAAATTGCAAAAAGAGTGCAATTACACGCTTGTTTTTTTTAGTCATCATGTTCACTATATGGTAAAACTGATGTGACGATGTGATGCCTCAGGTCAGTAGGAGTTCATAGATACCAAACATGTATACTTTTATCTATGTGGTGAAAAACAATTCTGAAGTTTTTACAGAAAAATAATAGTTCTTTTGCGCCATTTTCTACGACACGTAGCGTTCTCATTTGTCGGGATCTGGTTCCTAATGATAACATTTTTGTGTAGAAGTGATGCTTTGATCGCCCATTATCGCATTTTATTGCAATCTTGCGATGACCAAAAAGCATAATTTCGGCATTTGGACTTTTTTCCGTTACGCAGTTTACAGATCTGATTAATTGATTTAATATTTTGATAGAGTGGGCATTTCTGAATGCGGTGATACCAAATATGTGCATTTTTTTTTTTTTTTTTTAATACTTTTATTTTCATTTAATTTCCATTTTTATTTTGGGACAAAAGGGGGTGATTTGAATGTTTAGGGGTTTTTATACTTAATACGGTATTTAGAAAACTTTTTTTTTTTTTCTTTATTTTACTTAGTCCAGTAGGGGGCCTGCACAGTGTGATTGCTTCTCCTATGTTTTGATGAGCTGCAGCACATCTGAACAAAGGAGAAATGATCCCTTGCTGCCAGCGATGTCACTCGGAGCTCGCCGGCAGAAAGTGATTGCAGACCGCATTCGGGGTCATCAGACAACCCCGGGGCTGTCAAGGAAACAGTCAGAGGTCCCGTGATCGCATCATAGGACCTCCGATCATGGTGGGGAACAGCGCGACCCCCGCCTCGGTGCTTTAGATCCAAAGGGTTAACAGTACCAATCTGGATGCGGATCAGATCAGTTCAATTAGCTACACGTCAGCTGATGAGATAATAATATAATAATAATAAAGCTTTATTTATATAGCGCCAACATATTCCGCAGCGCTTTACAATGTAGGGTTAGCGTACAGAAAATATACAGTAAGTAATTACAATAGAGAACAAATAAAGTACAATCATTGGATACAAAAACAATAGGCATAGAATCAATGTGAAAAAAAAATACAATAAGTAAAGCAAGAAATGAAGGTGACCCTGCTCAAAAGAGCTTACAATCTACAACGGGATAGGGGTTGTACAAGGTGTCGGGGCTTATTGCACTGGTGGTCCAGGCATCTTGAGGAAAAGAGGTATAGGGCTAAGCTTACATGAATGGTCATCAGTCTGTGTAGACCTTTATGGTTTGGTGGAGTTTGTAGAAGAATAATGTCCAGAGGATAGCCCATTCACTGTCTACAGTACAATGGACATGTTAGGGAGTATGATAGGCCGCCTTAAAAAGATGCGTCTTTAGGGATCGTCTGAAGCCATGCAAGTTGTGGATAGTCCTGATTTCTTTGGGTAAAGCATTCCAGAGGTTTGGTGCAGCTCTGGAAAAGTCTTGGAGCCGGGAGTGGGAGGATCGGATTAGTGCAGATGTTAGTTGAAGGTCATTTGAGGAACGTAGAGAGCGGGTGGGGTGATAGACAGAGATGAGGGAGGAGAGGTAGGGGGGAGCTGCACTGTGAAGAGCTTTGTGGGTAAGAACAAGCAATTTGAATTTGATCCTGTAATATACGGGCAGCCAGTGCAATGACTGGCACAGAGCAGAGGCATCTGAGTAACGATTGGCCAGATGGGTGATCCTGGCTACTGCATTAAGGATGGACTGGAGAGGAGAAAGTCTGGTGAGGGGGAGGCCGCTTAATAGAGAGTTGCAATAGTCAAGGCGGGAATGGATTAGGGCCACGGTGAGGGTTTTTGTTGTTTCCAGGGTGAGAAAGGGGCGGACTCTAGAGATATTCTTCAGGTGTAAGCGACAGGAGCGGACGAGAGATTGCGTGTGGGAGGAGGAGAGATCGGTGTCAAATATAACACCCAGACAGCGAGCCTGCTGTCTAGGCGTTATCGTGGTGCCGCACACCGAGAGAGAGATGTCCGATTTAGGGAGGTTAGTGGATGGGGGGAGCAGAAGAAGTTCAGTTTTGGAAAGGTTTAGTTTCAAATAGAGAGTGGACATGATATTGGAAACTGCAGCTAGACAGTCATTGGTGTTCTTTACTACCGCAGGGGTAAGGTCAGGGGCTGAAGTGTATAGTTGAGTGTCATCAGCATAAAGATGGTACTGGAAGCCAAATCTGCTGATGGTCTGTCCAATCGGGGCCGTGTAGAGAGAGAAGAGGAGAGGGCCAAGGACTGAACCCTGAGGGACCCCAATAGTGAGGGGAAGAGGGGGGGAAGTGGAGCCAGCAAAAGATACACTGAAAGAGCGGTCAGAAAGATAGGAGGAGAGCCAGGAGAGAGCAGTGTCCTTTATGCCAATGGAGTGCAGCATAGAGAGTAGGAGCTGATGGTCGACAGTGTCAAAAGCTGCAGAGAGATCAAGGAGAATAAGCAGAGAGTGGTCACCATTACGTTTTGCTGTCAGGAGGTCATTGGTCACTTTGATGAGGGCAGTTTCTGTGGAGTGAAGGGGGCGGAAACCAGACTGTAATGGATCTAGAAGAGAGTGAGCAGAGAGGTAACGGGTGAGGCGGGAATAGACCAGGCGCTCCAAGAGTTTAGAGATGAAGGGGAGATTGGAGACTGGTCTGTAGTTATTTGTGCAGGTTGGGTCGAGAGTGGTTTTCTTTAATAATGGAGTAATGATCGAGTGTTTGAAGGAGGAGGGGAAAATGCCAGAAGAGAGGGAGAGATTGAAGATTTTGGTTAGATGAGTGGTGACGACTGGAGAGAGGGACTGGAGCAGGTGTGAGGGAATGGGGTCGGTAGTGCATGTGGTGGGACGAGAGGAAGATAGGAGCCTGGAGACTTCTTCTTCTGTGACTGGGTCAAATGTGGAGAGTGAACCGGAGGGGATGTGAGGAAGAATGGGGGTGGCAGTGCTTGGAGGCTGAGAGCTGATTTCCTGGCGGATGTTGTCTATTTTATCCATGAAGTAGGAAGCCAGGTCATCAGCAGAGAGGTCGGTGATGGGGGCCTGCACTTTAGGACTGAGGAGAGAGTGAAAGGTGTCAAAGAGTTTTTTTGGATTGTTGGATAGTGAGGAGACCAGGGTGGTGAAGTAGGTCTGTTTGGCAAGGTGAAGGGCAGAGTTGTAGGTTTTGAGCATGAATTTATAGTGGATAAAGTCTCCTGGTGAGCGAGTTTTCCTCCATAGGCGTTCAGCACTCCTGGAGCATCGCTGGAGGAATCGGGTTTGTGATGTGAGCCAGGGCTGTTTTGTTCTCTGTTTGGAGGTTCTGCGGGTGAGGGGGCGCTACTTGGTCCAGGGAGCTTCTGAGAGAGTCATTGTAGTGATTTACTGCCTGATCTGGAGAAGAGATTGAAGAGATTGGGGACAGAGATGAGATGAGGGAGTCTGTGAGTGCTTGAGGGTTAATGGCCTGTAGATTTCTGGATGTGTGATAGGTAGGCTTGGGCTGTGTTGGCCGAGGGTTAGTGAGTGAGAAGGAAAGAATGTTGTGGTCAGAGAGTAGAGTTGAGTTATCCAAGGGGGAGGATGAGCAGAGCCGGGTAAAGACAAGGTCAAGGGTGTTACCGTTTTCGTGTGTCTTAGAGGTTGAGAGCTGTGATAGGCCAAGAGAGGTAGTTAGAGATAGGAGCTGGGATGCAGATGGGGAGATGGGGCTGTTTATGGGAATGTTAAAGTCTCCCAGAATAAGGGTTGGTAAATCTGAGGACATGAAATGCGGGAGCCAAGCGGAGAAATGGTCGAGGAACTGGGTGGGTGACCCTGGGGGGCGGTATACCACTGCTACTTTGAGGGGGAGGGGATGGAATAGCCTAATGGTATGGACCTCAAAAGAAGGGAATGAGAGTGATGGGGCTGGAGGAATGACCTGGAAAGTACATTGTGGGGACAGGAGGAGGCCGACTCCACCGCCACGTCTGTTCCCAGGTCTAGGGGAGTGAGAGAAGTGTAAGCCGCCGTAAGAAATAGCAGCAGGGGAAGCAGTGTCTGAATCCTGGATCCAGGTTTCTGTGAGGGCCAGCAGGTTAAGAGAGTTGGAAAGGAAGTAATTGTGAATGAAGGGAAGTTTGTTGCATACAGACCGTGGATTCCAGAGAGCGCAATTAAAAGAGGGAGGTGAAGGTGTGCAGGTAATATTAATAAGGTTAGTGGGGTTTCTGTGTGAGGTGGGAGAGGGGTTGAAGTTAGCAGATGGCGGACCAGGGTTGGGAGAGATATCACCTGAGAGGAGCAGCAGTAAAAAGAGGAAGAGCAGATAGTTTTTGGGATTAGGACATGATTTATTATGACAAGCTTTGGAATATGATGGGCTGAGAGTCTTCAGTAAACTGAAGATAGCATGGGAGCTGTACATAGAGTAGGGCAGGAGAGAGGGGCTGATGTGAATGAGTGGTGATGGAGGGGGGATGGGGTGATAAAAATTGGTGGCGAGAGAGCACATAAGAAAACAAACAGTGAAATACAAGACATGGTAAAGATTAGTAGTGAATGGAGTTATGCACAGTGTTTGAGTGTCCCTCTATGTCATTGTCTTCCAGCAAGAGCGCATAGAACAATAGATGGTGAAGATCAGCTGAGATATGTGGGGAAGGATGCAAGATCACCACGGGAGCTTGCATTAGGGGGAGGGACACGACCAAGGATGTATATGTACGTCCTTGGTCATTAAGGGATTAATAACAAACAACAACATGACAGGTTCCCTAAAAAAAAAAAAAAAAAAAAAAAAAAAAAAGTGGTTCCCAAACATCAGCATTTATGTAAAATAAGATAATCAGATTATACTTCTCCTCCCCAGGTCCAGTGTGGTCCATCTGGCATTAACAGCATACAGCCAATAACTGAGCTCACCGTCTCTACGGATGTAGATAATAGAGGAGTTCAGTGACTGCCTGCAGCGGTGATGTGCGCCGTAGTTGTCATGTCATGGCTGCAGCCAAAGTAGAGACAAGAGCCACTGCTGGACCTGAAGAGGATTTACTAGAGAATTATTTTAAAGGTTTTGTCCCCTGGGTGGGTAAGAAATGTCTGACCACTGGGACTAAAGAATCACAAGAGCTGTGTCCTGAGCTCGAACCTTTCCATCAGGTACGGGTGCATATTCCATCCACCGTCAACAGCTGAATAAAGCAGCACCAACCATGTGTACAACACCAAACCTCCATTATTACAGAGGCCACAGGACCGCCCATAATGCAGTGTAAATACTCTGATTCCAGCTCTGAAGCTATATACGGTAATTGTGAATGCAGTTTGGGACTGTAAAGTAGGCAGGAGCAGCACAAGATAAATAATTAATATATTAACTTTTCTCCATAAAGAATGCATTGTATGGGAAAATCCCACCTTACTGGAGCACACACACGTTCTTACACCGGGATACTGGAAAATGACGATCATTTTGAAAGTTCTAATAAAACAAGAAAAACCTGTTCACAGGATAAACAATGACGCTGCGCCCAGTGACTGATCATTAACCATCATTACAGTACACTGGTGGAGCACAGCGGGAAAATACTACAACCCGTCACTACAATAATGCAGAACAGCCTGACATTAAAGAGAACTGGTCATCCAAAAATTAACCAATGGTGATGATGTTAGGCTGCTTTCACATCAGCCTTTTTGCTGATTCGTGGCAGATCTGGCAGATTTACTGCATCTGCCGTGTAATGGCCGGCTTACGGCAAGCCCCCATTCATTCTATATGGCACTTGCGGCAGGTTTGGCAAATGCAGTTTTTGCCGTGATCCGGCAAATCCTGCACTTGCAGTAACTCAAAAAAACTGCGGTTACTGCGTTTTTTTTTTTACTTGCCGCAAGTGCCAGATCGTGACAAAAAAATGTGCAGCACCTGCTGCAAGTCCCATAGAGAATGAATGGGGGCTTGCTGCAAGAGGGCCATTACATGGCAGATGCAGTAAATCTGCCGAATCTGCTGCGAATCAGCAAAAACACTGATGTGAAAGGGGCTTTGAATGTATTTTTTTAAATAATGTTTTTATGATTTTTCCATAATCATATATAAATCTACAGACATACTGTATATTATACAAAAATTAGATGTTTTGTAATTTTCTCCTCCAATATGTGATGTCACAGCTCACCCCCTCCTCCTGTACAATGACTGATGACACCTCTATACACAGTAGATCACACAGGATCCACCATTCACAATAGGTAATGTCACAGCTCACCTCTCCTCCTGTACAATGACTGATGACACCTCTATACACAGTAGATCACACAGGATCCACCATTCACAATAGGTAATGTCACAGCTCACCTCTCCTCCTGTACAATGACTGATGACACCTCTATATACAGTAGATCACACAGGATCCACCATTCACAATAGGTAATGTCACAGCTCACCTCTCCTCCTGTACAATGACTGATTACTCCTCTATATAGAATACATAACACAGGATCCACCATTCACAATAGGCGATATCACAGCTCACCTCCTCCTCCTGTACAATGACTGATTACTCCTCTATATACAGTAGATAACACAGGATCCACCAATCACAATAGGTGATGTCACAGCTCACCCCTCCTCCTGTACAATGACTGGTAACGCCTCTATATTCAGTAGATAACACAGGATCCACCATACACAATAGGTGATATCACAGCTCACCTCCTCCTCCTGTACAATGACTGATAACACCTCTATATACAGTATATAACACAGGATCCACCATTCACAATAGGTGATATCACAGCTCACCCCTCCTCCTGTACAATGACTGGTAACACCTCTATATACAGTAGATAACACAGGATCCATCATTTACAATAGGAAATGTCACAACTCACCTCCTCCTGTACAATGACTGATAACATCTCTATGTAGAGTAGATACACAGGATCCACCATTCACAATAGGTGATGTCACAGCTCACCTCCTCCTGTACAATGATTTTTGTCCTGATTAGAGAATGCAGATATTGCTTTCATCCAAACAAGTGGGGTCTAAGTTAGTTGATACCTACTAATATCCTTGTGAAAAACTGGAATTAGGAGCCTACTGGCCAATGTGAAAATTGCAAGATTTTTATTTTATTAGCAACATAAAAAAATAAAAATAAATTTACCCAACAGGTCATTTTGTAATGACACATAAGCTCTCACTATATTGTACTGACTAGCAGGGAGGCTTTTTCCTCGACATCAGAGCCATAAATAGAGCAGGTCGGTCACATCCCGCAGGTTGTGGCATTATTGACTACAATGTGCTGGGACTTCATGCTGGTAGAGAGGAGGCGAGAGCTGCGGCGCAGGGAACACGGTGTGTACACTGAGCCGTCACCTATTATTAAACCATATAAAAACCTAACACTGAATGACATTAACACACAGGATGCTTCTAACCTGGGTCCATAATTATTTAGTTACCTCGGCTTGGGCACCTACAGTCTGATTAATCGCTCACAGAAAGACCCCGGTTAATCTCATGTAGGAGGAATAAAACCCCTAATACTTCCCTGGTAATAATGAGGAATGAATCACTCCACACATTTTGATGAGCCTTAAAGGGATTGATTTAACATCATCTTATACTTTTTCTTCCACTTTTTTTATTGTTCGTGAAAAATAAATACTGTATATTTTCTTATTAGTTTGGGCAATTACCGTATATACTCGTGTATAAGCCGACCCGTGTATAAGCCGACCCCCCTACTTTTGCCCCCAAAACCTGGGAAAATCTATTGACTCGTGTATAAGCCGAGGGTGGACCCTAGCACAAGTATACAGCCCCCAGCAGTGTGGTATACACCAGTCCCAGAGGTAGATACAGCAGCCCCAGTGGTAGTATACACGCAGCCCCAGTAGTATATACAGCCCCAGTGGTATATACAGCCCCAGTGGTAGTATAGACGCAGCCCTAGTAGTATATACAACCCCAGTGGTAGTATATACAGCCCCAGTGGTAGTATACAGGGCCCCAGCAGTATATACAGCCCCAGTGGTATATACAGCCCCAGTGGTATATACAGCCCCAGTGGTAGTATACAGGGCCCCAGAGGTATATACAGCCCCAGTGGTAGTATATAGCAGCCCCAGTGGTATTGTATACAGCCCCAGTAGTAGTGTATAGCAGCCCCAGCGGTAGTATACAGTATCCCCAGTAATCCAGGGCCCCCCCAGCCTGACTCCGGTCACCTGTAAAGCAAACTATACTTATCACTGTCCCGCTGTCCGCGCCCACTCGCCGCTGCCGTCCGCGATCCTCCATCTTCATGCGTCTTCTTCCTGTTTCCTGTGCTCGTCACAGGGAATGACGTCATTGCCGGCGACGAGCACAGAAACAGGAAGAAGACGCATGAAGATGGAGGATCGCGGACGGGCGAGCGGGCGCGGACAGTGATAAGTATAGTTTGCTTTACAGGTGACCGGAGCGAGGCTGGGGGGGCCCTGCATTACTGGGGATGCGGGGGCTGCTGTATACCGATGTATACATCGGTATGTACCGATGTATACATCGGTATACAGCACTGACTCGCGTATAAGCCGAGGGGGGTACTTTTCAGCCCAATTTTTGGGCTGAAAAACTCGGCTTATACGCGAGTATATACGGTATACAAGCAACAATACCAAATTTTATAGATAATATATTTATTATTTACGTGTGTGGGAAAAAGGAGGGTAATTTTTTAAATCACATTTTTCTTTCTATTTTTTTTCACTTGAGTTCCCCTGAGAGACGTGAACCTGTGATATCCTGATTGTCTATATACTGCACTGAAATACCAGACAATTGAAAACGTGCTGGCTTCCTATGGCAATCGGACCACAGGTGCGGCTTCATAAAAATACATGGTAGGAACAAAGGCCAGGAAAAACAAAATGGCATCTCACAAAATGGTCCCGGGTGGCGCTGAAGAGGTCTGGAGTGATGGAGACTAAAAAGCAGCTGTGACACTAGTCAGTGGTACTTCAGAGGTTAAAATTCTGTGACTGAAGCCAGCCCCAATCGTATCAGCTGTCAGCTATGTAATACAGATGGTCCCCACATTGTATGGAGCAGGCTCAGCGCCTGAGCCCGCTCCCTACAGTGAAGGCACACGGACATCGTACATGTATTGCAGCCATCGCTGAGGGCAAAAAGGATTATTCCCAATATGAAATGTCATCACCAAACACAGGAGAGAGGATAACCGAATGGTGAGCGTCCAACCACTGCAGCGCTGTTCACGGCTATATCAGTTTCATAGATAAAGAGCATCAGCCACGGCTCCATTCTGATGGGGCATTTTTGAGCTTGGGATATCAGTGGGGGTCCTAGCACTGAAATTGCCACTGATGTGATCACCCATCATACAGATAGGTAAGGGATAACTTGTAATCTTGAGAGTAACCCTTTAAAAAGACGATTAACACCACTTTTGAGACGTACAAAGAAAGCAACAACCGGACAGGCGGCACGGACAGGGGCGGCCCCGACAGAAGTCATGAAATATCCCCCTTCATTGTGCCCAATGACAACCCCGCCCCTAATAACTGAGTCGTTATCATACTCAGTACAACATGTGCAAAGGAATAGCGCAATAAAGAAGATTTCCTGGATTCTGTCATACTTTCTAACCTAAAACTGTGATCTGAGCTCATTTATATTTACACCCCACCTTCCACCATATATGTCATATATGTGAGGATGCAGCCGCCATGTAAACCTATGAATGCAGCAAAACAGTTTCACCATTGTGACGTTCAGGAAAATTCTGACCACTGATTAACCACAAGGCTTCATTCACATGGCGGCCCCACAAGCCATCCTGTATCAGGTCAGAAAGTGAATACACACAGCGACGGCTGTTTATAGAAGGTGAGAAGACACAGAACAACGTCTTCAGCCCAATCACACGTACAACGAGACATCTGAGCCTACTCTACATGGCCTCTGTGCTCTCTCAGTAGGTGTATTACACACCGTGATGGGTAATTCTAGAAAGAAAAGGCCTCTCGGCAGTCGCTCTAGGTTTATGGGACTTGACTTAAACTAGCCTTAAAGGGAATCAGTCACCAGGTTTTTGCCCCCTAATCTGAGAGCAGCATGATGTAGAGACAGAGACCCTCATTCCAGAGGTGTGTGACCTACTTGGCTGCTTGCTCTTTTGATAACATCACTGTTTTATTATCACTAGAGGACTAGTAAACCTGCCAGATAGTCCTCCATATGCAAGAGCTGTGTATAACCCCCACACCACCACTAATTGGCTGTGTACACTGTGGTGTGGACGGGGTGATACAAGGCTCAGCACTGAATGATTAAATCTACAGCAGATAAATCAGGAATTTTATCAACATGACAGCAAGCAGCTGAGCCAGTGACACATCACTGGAATCAGGGTCTCTACTCATACATCATGCAGCTCTTAGATGGGGGAACAAAAGCCTGGTGACAGATTCCTTTTAAAGGGAACCTGCCATGCAGTTTTTTGTTTTTAAGCCACCCCCAAAGTTATTTAGATAATGCACGTTATAAAAAAAAAAAATGAAAATCTATGTATTCACCATGAAAAAAGAATTATTCTTACCATTAATTTGGTTTCTAGGAACCTTCCACGACGGCACAGGAGGAGGTTGCCTCTCCACGCCCTAATTAGGGTCAGGAAGCACAAAGATGTTAAAAAGCCCCTTCCACCTCCTACTAGCCCCTTCCACCTCCTACTAGCCAGTGACTTACAAAGAACCATAGCACCAGTTACCTTAGCAATTCCAGGAAATATCGAGGAACGTAGGGACGAAATAAGTGCTGTCCTGGAAGGTTCCTAGAAACTGAATTGACGGTAAGAATAATTCTTTTTTTCTCTAGTTACCTTCCACGACAGCACCACTTTTCTGCCAAAAGCTAAATCCCTGTTGGGCACTAGATCTAATCTATAGTGTTTGATGAAGGTATGGAGAGATGACCACGTAGCTGCCTTGAAGATCTGCTCAGGTGAAGCCCATGCTTGCTCAGCCCAGGGGACTAAAGTGGATCTGGTTGAATGAGGGGTAAACCCAGATGGCGGTGCCAGGTTCTGACAGAGGTATGCTTCAGTATTGGCTTTCTTGATCCAATTCGTGCTCTTCTCTACTTTTCGGCCCTTGATATGCCCGAATGGTTGGACAAACAGATTGTGATCAATCCTCCGTGGCGCAGTTTGATCTCGGTAGTGTAACACTATTCTGCGGACGTCTAGAGTATGAAATTCTTCCTTTTAATTTTTCGGATTTTGACAGAAGGAAGGAAGAACAATACTTTGAGAACAATGAAAGTCGGAAACTACTTTCGGAAGAAATGAAGGATCTAGATAAGAACGGTCATCACGAATTATCAGATAAGGATCCCTTATCGACAGGGCTTGCAGCTCTCAGATTAATCTAGCGGTCGTGATTGCGACAAGGAAGACTGCAAGATGATAGAGGCTCATATGGAGAACGTGACAATCCCATAAGGACCACATTCAGGTCCCAGGAAGTTGTAACAGCCTGATGTCTGGGACAATGTCTATTAGCCGATACTATAAATCTTTTGATCCAACGGTGGTTGGCCAGGTTTTGATCAAAAACTGAACTAAGGGCCGATACCTGGACCTTTAAAAGTATTAGGTCTGAGGCCTAAGTCCAGCCTCTTCTGTGGAAGTCCAGAATTTGAGAGATATTAGGTTGAAATGGATCTGGTAAATTGGGGCTGCACCAATAGGAGATTTTGTTGTAGATTGAGTTGGTAACAGATTTCCTACATTTCTGCAAGGTGGTGATTACTTTTTCTGGAAGGCCCTGTGCCCTTATACCTGGGCTTCAGAAGCCAGGCAGCTAATTTTAGCCTGTGCGGATCCGGAGGGCCCTGAGAGAGTAGATCTGGGTCTGGGGGCAATAGGACTGGACCCTCCACCTTGGGATCTATTATTAGATAGTACCAACTCTGCTTTGGCCACATTGGAGCAACTAGGATAGTTGAGACTCCTTTGATCTTCTTCAGAGTCTTTCCAGCAAAGGAATTAGGGAAATGCATAGGTGAGGCGAAATCTTTAAGGTTGGGAGAATGCATCCACCCTATGGATACGTCCCTTGGATTGAGGGAGAAAAATGCTCTGACTTTTCTGTTTTGGTTTGAAGTGAAGAGTTCGATTTCCGGAGGACCCCATCTTGCTACCAACGTGCTGAACATAGTCTGGTTTAGGCTGCACTCCCCTGGGTCTAGAT
Source organism: Allobates femoralis (assembly GCA_033576535.1). Classification (NCBI taxonomy): domain Eukaryota; kingdom Metazoa; phylum Chordata; class Amphibia; order Anura; family Aromobatidae; genus Allobates; species Allobates femoralis. The sequence continues at coordinate 47,519,742 of JARQOC010000008.1, read as the reverse complement.
CCTGACGACTCAGGAAGTCCACCTGAAGGTTGGAGGATCCCTTTAAGTGGACTGCTGACAGGGATAGAAGGGACTGTTCGGCCCAGCAAAAGATCCAACCTGAGATCGATTTCAGGCTGTCCAATCTCATGCTCCTGTGATGGCAGAGATGTTCCACTGCAGTAATGTTGTCTGAGTAGACGAGAACACAATTAGGCTGCGTGCTGCAAGAAGAGCTTCCTCTACCCCTTTCAGCTCCCAGTAGTTGGACGATTGGGAGCCGACTGCCTGACTCCAGAGACCCTGGAACAGGGTGCGAGACATCATAGCTCCCCAGGGTCTCTTGCTGTCATTTGTTAACATGACAAGAAGAGTCTGGGACCAAGCAACTCACCTGTTGAGATTTTTGGGGTTTAACCACCACAGGAGGGAAGTTGATCCCCGACCCGGTAGTCTAAATCTTTTGTTCATGGAGGTAATATTGTTCCAGTTTGTCAGGATGTGATCCTGTAAACTGCGGGAGTGAGCTTCGGTCCACAACACTGATGGTATAGATCCCAGGGAGGACATAGCTGCTTGAAGGGTAGGAGCCCTCTCTATGTCTTCATTGTTGATATTTTGGATATCAGCATCAGCCGGTGAACTTCCGGGAGAAATTACATCTGTTTGTCTGACCCAGCATTACCCCTAGGAACCTCCATGTAGTGGAGGATTGGAGTTGCGATTTCTTCACATTTGGGATCCAACCCAAAGACCGAAGCATGTCTAGTGATGTTTCTACATGGCTCCTGAGGGTTTGGCTGCTGAAGCAGCGATGAGAAGGAGATCGCCCAAGTATGGTACGAGACAGATGTCTTGTGTTCTTAGGAAGGCAACTACCTCTGACATAATTTTGGAAAACACCCTTGGTGCCAAGGAGATGCTGAAGGGGAGCACATTGAATTGATAGACCTGTTTGTTGTGAAGAACTCCGAATCTCAGGAATTTCCTATGCAGAGGATGGATGGGCACATGGAAATAGGCATCTTTTAGGTCTATCGTGGCCATCAGGTAATGATGCCCTATTAATAGAGCAGCAGATTTTATTGGTTCCATTTTGAATCTTCGATACTTCACGCGTTGGTTCAGATACTTCAGACTGATAATAATGCGGGCATCTCCAGACGTTTTTTTTTTTACTAAGACGAAGCGGGAATAATGGCCTTCTCCCTTCTCTTTCATCGGTGCAGGGGAGATTACCCTTGAATGTAGAAGACCCTGTAGGTTGGTGTACAGCAGGTCTTGGACTCCCTGTGAAGGCAGAGCAGTGACCCAAAGACCAGGGGGAGGAGAGGACTCAAACTCTACAAGTAGGCCCCCTGAAATGACCCAGAGGACCTACTAGCAACTGGTGATGTTTCGCCACTGGTGTAAAAAGTTTGAGAGCCTTCCCCCCACCAGGTCCGAGTCATTGTCTGTCCTGTTGCTGCTGTTGTTGGGCAGGTACAAGTATGTTTTTGCCCTTGCCCTTCGGATAACTCAATCTACCGGTCTTTCCCTTGCTTTTAGCCTGGGAGGTTTGAGGCAGTGAGGAACAAAAAAAGCGCTGTTTCATTGATTTCTGTTCTGGAAGAGCCTTCTTTTTGTCCGTCGCCTTCTCTAGAATGTCATTGAGAGCCGGCCCAAAGACCAGCTCTCTCTTAAAGGTTATGGAGCAAAGTTTAGTCTTAGACATGGCGTTCCCACTCCACATTTTGAGGCACAAGGCACATCTGGCATCAGCCAGGAAACCTGTAGCTTTTTTAAGCAAAGGCAGGGAGTCCAACAATTCTTGTCTAGGGGTTCCCTGAGAGATATGGTTCTCAAGTAGATTTAACCATCTGAGCAAAGATCTGGAGACACAGGTGGAGGTAAAATTAGCCTGGATGGTAGAGGCAGATGCCTCCCAGGATTTTTTCATCAGACTCTAAATTTTCCGATCCATGTGATCTTTAAGTTGGAAAAATCCTGAAAGGGGAGTGCAGTTTATTTTAGCTACTCTCGCTACCTGCACATCCCTTACCTTAGTGGTATCTTCTGGACGGGCTTATATCCTTGAAAGCCGTTACCACAGCGCCAGGTATGTTCCTCCCCTTCCCCATAGGATCCCAGACGGACCATTCTGAGAAAATTAGCGTGTTCCGCACACCGTTCACTGCGGGGTTCTGGAGGCTGGAACCCGGAAGTGCATGCACTCCACAGTGGAATGCAAGATCCGGACGTTCGGCCGCTGATGACACTTCTGGGTCGCTCTGAACAGCGCGTGAGGGAGAGAAGCAGCCGTTGGACCCAGGAAGGCCTCCGGCCAGGGATCCCTGACCCTCATTGCCCCACGAGAAAACAGCAGAGGGCCAGGGACGGTCCTGTATCCCCGCTGGGAGACAGGAGCAGAACGGAGGAGAGCGGAGCCCACGTCCAACACTATCCAACTAGAAAAAATAAAAAAGATATGCCATGGTTGCTGACCACCCAGCACAAGAAAAAAACCTCTCCATGCCCCATGGGGACAGGAAAGACACTGGCTAGTAGGAGGTGGGAGAGTTTTTTTAACCTCTGTGCTTCCTGTCCCTAATTAGGGCGTGCAGAAACAACCTCCTCCTATGCTGCCGTGGAAGGTGACTGAAATCAGGGTCTCTGCCCCGACATCATGCTGCTCTTAGATGGGGGATCAAAAATCTGGTGACAGATTCCCTTTAGGCTGGGGTCACACACACAGATATCTGGGCAGATATTGTTCACAGATCTCTGGTTGAAGTGAAATCATGGACACATTGTACCATTTTGTGGCCATATACAAATGGAGCAATCTGTCCATGATTTCACTGCAACCAGAGATCTGTGAACAATATCTGCCCCGATATCTGTGTGTGTGACCCCAGCCTTAAAGGGAATCGGTCATGTTTTTTGTTTTTAAACCGCCCCCAATGTTATTTAGATAATACAAATCTATGTATTCATCATAAAAAAAGCACTTTAGATGCGTAGAAGTTTGCATTAATGTAACTGCACAAACAGTCAATGGGTGGATACTTCAGCTGGAATCAATCCACATTCAGTCATGCAGATTTTTAGACGTTGTCAACCCCCTCCCCGCATTGTAATATATTGACATCACTTAAGGACCTGCAGAAATTCACATATGCTGTAGAAGGACCTGTGGTGTTGTCACAACCATGTGGACGTAATGGTCAAATGGTCGTGACATAACCACGGGTCCTTAACCCACTTCAATACTGCAGTGATGTCAACCAATTATAATGCATCTTTAGAAATTAATTCTGGCACACCAATTGAATGTAAAAAATGAGAATAGATGCTTGCAGTCTTTTGCTAGTGGTGCTTATTTATTCCAAGATTAAATGTCATATAACAAAGTTGATATAGAACGTTTTCAGCCCAGTTGGGCTTTCTTCAGTACAGACAAAAATCTTGTATAACATGAAAATCAAAAACAGAAAAGAAATAATCAGCATGTTTATGCATAACAAATGTACAGAAAATACACCCTAGTCATATGCTGCTACATGACAATGTGAAAAATATACAATGTGACATCATAAAAGATGAAGTTCATTATGCTAGAGTATACAGGATAACCTTCACCATATATGATCTCCGTCAGTCTTTATTATGACTGTCATATCAGTGTTAAGGAAAAACCATTTCTACTATATATGTCAAAATTCATTATGAGTAATCATGATTAAACGAAAGCACGGACAAATTGAATCAAGTAGAAAAAATTAGATCATAGTGATAGAGGTGATCGGCTATATTGGCAGGGGGTAGTGAATATTGCAGTGTAAGTGAAGAGAACTACCTTGTGGATTTTAGCATACGTTTTACAGGGAAGATATAGGTCCCTATAGTAACAGCACCTTAGTATGGAATCCTAATAAATAGGAATTAATTCACAAAATTAATCAGAGGTACAAGCTCATTGCAAAATACTAATATAGGAATAATCTAACTCAGGAATATTGAAAAGGAATCATATACCTGTGTGGTTAAACGCTATTTCACGTGTCTCAAGGTTCTGCCGTCTGTAAGGGACATGGTTCAAGTGCCAATCAATACTTGCTAGGTTGAGGTATCTTTATTAATGCTTATATATGGTCCGTGGGGTGCACTTACCAGGGGCTTTAATTAGAGGCACTGTGGAGGCAAGGATGCAATACAATATAGTACCTTATCATGTCTATCTAAGGTCCTCATGGTGATTACAGGATCGCGTGCGTACTTACACTGTCCATGTCTGGATCTTGTGATGGCGGTGAGCGCAATGTGCTCCGACCGCCGCTTGTTATATCTAGACCGGAAGTGCGGGGACTTCCGCCTTCCGGTCTGTGGAACGCAGTGTGGCTATGAACCGCACGCGTCGCGCATGCGCGGTACGGTCTTAGTGCCGCGCATGCGCTCTGGGTATCGGTGCGCAGAAGTGTGTGAAGGATACAAGATAGAAGCAGGGTGGCTCTCTGCCCGTCTAAGGGATCTAAAAATAGGAAAAGACAAGAGTAATGCTGATTAATGTCAAGATCCATAACAATAGATAATAGTATGTTCAAAATAACCATCCACAATATATAATTGGTACTTTTTGAATTACAGCATCTCACTAGACTCCCATTGCAGATCTAAATAATAAGTACTGTTATCTTTCAATCTCAATATATCTAAACAATATGCAATACCACAGGTATGTCCTCAGTTGTTCAATATCATTTACTCATGGGATTTGTAATCATATCTATAGGAGATATAAAAATATATTTTAGTTCAATGACATTCAGTAAAAAGCCTCATATTCTCGATTTAACCCATTGGGTTCCAGAGTCTGTAATTTATGAATCCAGAATGATTCACGTTCTTTCAGTCGACGTATTCTGTCGCCACCTCTCCGTAATTGAGGTACATGCTCCAAAATATGATATTTTAGCTGCGAAATGGCATGACCCTTAGATATGAAATGATACGGTAATGGCAAAAGAGTGTTTTTGCAGCGAATGGTTGACTTATGCTTGCAAATGCGGTCTCGGACATGCTGAGTAGTTTCCCCAACATATCCGAGACCGCACGGACACTTTATCAAATACACACAAAGGAGGAGTCACATGTTAGATAGTCATTAATATAGAAGGTCTTTCCGGACCTAGGATGTGTGAAGGTGTTCCCCTTTACCATGTTAGAGCACTGTAGGCAATTCCTGCACGGGAAATTACCTTGTCTGGGGGTGGCAAGAAAGGCTTGTCTAGTTTGTCTAGTATTGGAGCCTATATCTGCTCGTACTAATTTATCCTTAAGATTGGACGCCCTTTTATTGCAATATAGTGGTGGATTTTGAAATTCCTCTATTTTTGGGTAAGAATTGCCTAGGATGTGCCAGTGTCGATGAATGATACCTCTTACCATGGTGTTATATGGGTGGTAAGTATGCACAAAAGGTATCCTTTTTGTGCTCTGTGATTTCTGTTGTGGAGATTGTGTCCTAGGAGATGCCATCTCTGGGGGATAGCCCCTATTAATAAATTTCTGCGCCATCTCGTTGTGTCTGAGCTCTCTAGTTGTGGGATTGGAGACGATACGGTCGACTCTGGTATGCTGTGAGTAGGGTAAGCCCTTTTTCACATGTTTAGGGTGACTACTTTCAAAGTGTAGAAGGCTATTTTTATCAGTGGGTTTCCTATAAAGATCCACTTCAATCTTGCCTGAACTGTCTCTGCTCACTAGGGTGTCGAGAAAATTGATCTTGTCAGAATCAAATTGAATGGAAAATGTGAGGCCTGGTGTACATGTATTCATCTGATCATAGAATGCAATTAGATCACTACTGCTGCCGGTCCATATGATGAAGACATCATCAATGAAACGTAGCCATAATTTACAATGAATTTTGAATAGGGGGTTATCGTAAACGTAGCGTTCCTCAAACTGTGCCATGTACACATTTGCATATGAAGGTGCTACGTTACTCCCCATAGCGGTACCTTTAATCTGTTCAAAAAAGTCATCCTGGAAAAGAAAATAGTTCTTTGTCAATACTATGTGTAAAAAATCCTGGACGAATAGTCTCATGTCATCTGAGAGCTGTGGTTGTAATCCTAGAAACCACTGCATAGCTTCCAGTCCCTTTGTGTGGTCAATACTGGTGTAAAGGTTATTTACATCCAGTGTGACCAACAAGGACTCAGGTGGTATGTCTCCTATACTGTGTAGTTTGGATAGGAAGTCTGTTGTATCACGTATGTATGAGGGGATATTACGAATTGATGGTGATATAATTCGATCAAGGACAATTGCGATTGGGGAAAGGATAGAATTTGTGGAGGCTACAATTGGGCGACCTGGTGGGTTATAGAGATCTTTGTGTATCTTCGGCAAGATATAGAAGACTGGTGTCACAGGATATGGTGGTTGTAAAAAACTTGCTAATTTTTGGTCGATTATCCCTTGTCCCAGGAAATAATCTACCTTGGAGCTGATGATTCTCCGGATTTCAGTGATGGGGTCTCTCTGTAATGATCTGTATGTGGAATGGTCTTGTAACTGTCTCAATATTTCCCCTACATATTTTACTTTATCCATTACCACTATTGCTCCCCCCTTGTCTGCGGCCTTAATTACCAATTGTTTTCTATCCTGCAATTGTCTCAGGGCTTGTGTCTCATGTTTTGTAAGATTATGTTTAATCTTATAGTCCCCTTTGTCTATTTTCTTGTTTAAGTCTTCAATATCCATCGACACTAGGGAGACAAAGGTTTCTACTGGATGATAGTGTCTCGGTGGAGAAAACGAGCTAGGTAAGCGGAGATTCAAACCCTGTAGTGTTATAGTTTGCTCAGAGGTGGATGGGGGGCTTATATTGTCGCTGACATTTATCTGTGTACCAAAATGTGCCTTTAGTCGTAGTGTACGGAAAAATCTCATTAGTTCCTGTTCTAGGGTAAAGGAATTAAACCTGGGTGATGGACAAAAGATAAACCCTTCTGCAGGACCTGTGTGTCAGTAGGAGATAAAATATGCGATGAGATATTATACACTATAGGTTCCATACCTGGGAGCGTAGCTGCATGTGGTAGCGACCGCCCCCTCTTCCCCCTCCGTGTCTTCCTCTGTAAGACCGTCTTTGTCGACCTAAAAAACGATTTGGATAATTGTACTCTATGCTTTCTAAGCTGCTGCCAGAGCCGAATGGATCGTATCTTGGGGGGTACCATACTGGTTGCTCTGGTTGGCGCCATCTATAGACTGTATTCTTACTATAGTCCTCGAGGTCTCTTGTGAATTTCTTCCGCTTGCGCTCTTGTAGATTCTTACGAAACTCTGCAATGTTCTTATTGGTTTTGGAGCGTAGGCTATTGAAGTCAGTTGTAGATAGGGAACTTTTCAGTTGATCCTCAGCCGTTTTTACGCTCTCTTTGACACGAGTAACTTCGTCTTGTAGATAATCTACTGTGAGAGTGATTAGATCCAAAGAGCACTTGTTGAGGATTCCTTCAAAACGATCACAGTACTCTGGATTCTCTGCGAAGAGTGTTGGTCGTAAGTTAACTCGTAGTCCCTTGGTATTTTTTTCTGTTTCAAATATTCCACCAGGGTGGCTAAGTGGAGATCCAAGGCCGTATGTCGCCTTTGCTCTTTCTCATAATCACGGTTTTGAATATCCTCTGGAGATAGATTTAGGAATTGCGTTGATGTGGTGACTCTGGCTATCACCGCTGAGGTTCCTGCTTCATCATAGGCAAAGGAAGGAGTCGTCATGGGGCTTTGTGTATATTTTTAGGAGCTCAAACCAAAAGAGGCTTCAATATATAGTAGGAGGGTTTGGCTCACTATAGTCGTGGGTGCTCAGAATAAAAAGTTCAGTATCTTTAGAAATTAATTCTGGCACACCAATTGAATGTAAAAAATGAGAATAGATGCTTGCAGTCTTTTGCTAGTGGTGCTTATTTATTCCAAGATTAAATGTCATATAACAAAGTTGATATAGAACGTTTTCAGCCAGTTGGGCTTTCTTCAGTACAGACAAAAATCTTGTATAACATGAAAATCAAAAACAGAAAAGAAATAATCAGCATGTTTATGCATAACAAATGTACAGAAAATACACCCTAGTCATATGCTGCTACATGACAATGTGAAAAAATATACAATGTGACATCATAAAAGATGAAGTTCATTATGCTAGAGTATACAGGATAACCTTCACCATATATGATCTCCGTCAGTCTTTATTATGACTGTCATATCAGTGTTAAGGAAAAACCATTTCTACTATATATGTCAAAATTCATTATGAGAATCATGATTAAACGAAAGCACGGACAAATTGTCATGTAGCAGCATATGACTAGGGTGTATTTTCTGTACATTTGTTATGCATAAACATGCTGATTATTTCTTTTCTGTTTTTGATTTTCATGTTATACAAGATTTTTGTCTGTACTGAAGAAAGCCACTGGGCTGAAAACGTTCTATATCAACTTGTTATATGACATTTAATCTTGGAATAAATAAGCACCACTAGCAAAAGACTGCAAGCATCTATTCTCATTTTTTACATTCAATTGGTGTGCCAGAATTAATTTCTAAAGATACTGAACTTTTTATTCTGAGCACCCACGACTATAGTGAGCCAAACCCTCCTACTATATATTGAAGCCTCTTTTGGTTTGAGCTCCTAAAAATATACACAAAGCCCCATGACGACTCCTTCCTTTGCCTATGATGAAGCAGGAACCTCAGCGGTGATAGCCAGAGTCACCACATCAACGCAATTCCTAAATCTATCTCCAGAGGATATTCAAAACCGTGATTATGAGAAAGAGCAAAGGCGACATACGGCCTTGGATCTCCACTTAGCCACCCTGGTGGAATATTTGAAACAGAAAAAAATACCAAGGGGACTACGAGTTAACTTACGACCAACACTCTTCGCAGAGAATCCAGAGTACTGTGATCGTTTTGAAGGAATCCTCAACAAGTGCTCTTTGGATCTAATCACTCTCACAGTAGATTATCTACAAGACGAAGTTACTCGTGTCAAAGAGAGCGTAAAAACGGCTGAGGATCAACTGAAAAGTTCCCTATCTACAACTGACTTCAATAGCCTACGCTCCAAAACCAATAAGAACATTGCAGAGTTTCGTAAGAATCTACAAGAGCGCAAGCGGAAGAAATTCACAAGAGACCTCGAGGACTATAGTAAGAATACAGTCTATAGATGGCGCCAACCAGAGCAACCAGTATGGTACCCCCCAAGATACGATCCATTCGGCTCTGGCAGCAGCTTAGAAAGCATAGAGTACAATTATCCAAATCGTTTTTTAGGTCGACAAAGACGGTCTTACAGAGGAAGACACGGAGGGGGAAGAGGGGGCGGTCGCTACCACATGCAGCTACGCTCCCAGGTATGGAACCTATAGTGTATAATATCTCATCGCATATTTTATCTCCTACTGACACACAGGTCCTGCAGAAGGGTTTATCTTTTTGTCCATCACCCAGGTTTAATTCCTTTACCCTAGAACAGGAACTAATGAGATTTTTCCGTACACTACGACTAAAGGCACATTTTGGTACACAGATAAATGTCAGCGACAATATAAGCCCCCCATCCACCTCTGAGCAAACTATAACACTACAGGGTTTGAATCTCCGCTTACCTAGCTCGTTTTCTCCACCGAGACACTATCATCCAGTAGAAACCTTTGTCTCCCTAGTGTCGATGGATATTGAAGACTTAAACAAGAAAATAGACAAAGGGGACTATAAGATTAAACATAATCTTACAAAACATGAGACACAAGCCCTGAGACAATTGCAGGATAGAAAACAATTGGTAATTAAGGCCGCAGACAAGGGGGGAGCAATAGTGGTAATGGATAAAGTAAAATATGTAGGGGAAATATTGAGACAGTTACAAGACCATTCCACATACAGATCATTACAGAGAGACCCCATCACTGAAATCCGGAGAATCATCAGCTCCAAGGTAGATTATTTCCTGGGACAAGGGATAATCGACCAAAAATTAGCAAGTTTTTTACAACCACCATATCCTGTGACACCAGTCTTCTATATCTTGCCGAAGATACACAAAGATCTCTATAACCCACCAGGTCGCCCAATTGTAGCCTCCACAAATTCTATCCTTTCCCCAATCGCAATTGTCCTTGATCGAATTATATCACCATCAATTCGTAATATCCCCTCATACATACGTGATACAACAGACTTCCTATCCAAACTACACAGTATAGGAGACATACCACCTGAGTCCTTGTTGGTCACACTGGATGTAAATAACCTTTACACCAGTATTGACCACACAAAGGGACTGGAAGCTATGCAGTGGTTTCTAGGATTACAACCACAGCTCTCAGATGACATGAGACTATTCGTCCAGGATTTTTTACACATAGTATTGACAAAGAACTATTTTCTTTTCCAGGATGACTTTTTTGAACAGATTAAAGGTACCGCTATGGGGAGTAACGTAGCACCTTCATATGCAAATGTGTACATGGCACAGTTTGAGGAACGCTACGTTTACGATAACCCCCTATTCAAAATTCATTGTAAATTATGGCTACGTTTCATTGATGATGTCTTCATCATATGGACCGGCAGCAGTAGTGATCTAATTGCATTCTATGATCAGATGAATACATGTACACCAGGCCTCACATTTTCCATTCAATTTGATTCTGACAAGATCAATTTTCTCGACACCCTAGTGAGCAGAGACAGTTCAGGCAAGATTGAAGTGGATCTTTATAGGAAACCCACTGATAAAAATAGCCTTCTACACTTTGAAAGTAGTCACCCTAAACATGTGAAAAAGGGCTTACCCTACTCACAGCATACCAGAGTCGACCGTATCGTCTCCAATCCCACAACTAGAGAGCTCAGACACAACGAGATGGCGCAGAAATTTATTAATAGGGGCTATCCCCCAGAGATGGCATCTCCTAGGACACAATCTCCACAACAGAAATCACAGAGCACAAAAAGGATACCTTTTGTGCATACTTACCACCCATATAACACCATGGTAAGAGGTATCATTCATCGACACTGGCACATCCTAGGCAATTCTTACCCAAAAATAGAGGAATTTCAAAATCCACCACTATATTGCAATAAAAGGGCGTCCAATCTTAAGGATAAATTAGTACGAGCAGATATAGGCTCCAATACTAGACAAACTAGACAAGCCTTTCTTGCCCCCCCAGACAAGGTAATTTCCCGTGCAGGAATTGCCTACAGTGCTCTAACATGGTAAAGGGGAACACCTTCACACATCCTAGGTCCGGAAAGACCTTCTATATTAATGACTATCTAACATGTGACTCCTCCTTTGTGGTGTATTTGATAAAGTGTCCGTGCGGTCTCGGATATGTTGGGGAAACTACTCAGCATGTCCGAGACCGCATTTGCAAGCATAAGTCAACCATTCGCTGCAAAAACACTCTTTTGCCATTACCGTATCATTTCATATCTAAGGGTCATGCCATTTCGCAGCTAAAATATCATATTTTGGAGCATGTACCTCAATTACGGAGAGGTGGCGACAGAATACGTCGACTGAAAGAACGTGAATCATTCTGGATTCATAAATTACAGACTCTGGAACCCAATGGGTTAAATCGAGAATATGAGGCTTTTTACTGAATGTCATTGAACTAAAATATATTTTTATATCTCCTATAGATATGATTACAAATCCCATGAGTAAATGATATTGAACAACTGAGGACATACCTGTGGTATTGCATATTGTTTAGATATATTGAGATTGAAAGATAACAGTACTTATTATTTAGATCTGCAATGGGAGTCTAGTGAGATGCTGTAATTCAAAAAGTACCAATTATATATTGTGGATGGTTATTTTGAACATACTATTATCTATTGTTATGGATCTTGACATTAATCAGCATTACTCTTGTCTTTTCCTATTTTTAGATCCCTTAGACGGGCAGAGAGCCACCCTGCTTCTATCTTGTATCCTTCACACACTTCTGCGCACCGATACCCAGAGCGCATGCGCGGCACTAAGACCGTACCGCGCATGCGCGACGCGTGCGGTTCATAGCCACACTGCGTTCCACAGACCGGAAGGCGGAAGTCCCCGCACTTCCGGTCTAGATATAACAAGCGGCGGTCGGAGCACATTGCGCTCACCGCCATCACAAGATCCAGACATGGACAGTGTAAGTACGCACGCGATCCTGTAATCACCATGAGGACCTTAGATAGACATGATAAGGTACTATATTGTATTGCATCCTTGCCTCCACAGTGCCTCTAATTAAAGCCCCTGGTAAGTGCACCCCACGGACCATATATAAGCATTAATAAAGATACCTCAACCTAGCAAGTATTGATTGGCACTTGAACCATGTCCCTTACAGACGGCAGAACCTTGAGACACGTGAAATAGCGTTTAACCACACAGGTATATGATTCCTTTTCAATATTCCTGAGTTAGATTATTCCTATATTAGGTATTTTGCAATGAGCTTGTACCTCTGATTAATTTTGTGAATTAATTCCTATTTATTAGGATTCCATACTAAGGTGCTGTTACTATAGGGACCTATATCTTCCCTGTAAAACGTATGCTAAAATCCACAAGGTAGTTCTCTTCACTTACACTGCAATATTCACTACCCCCTGCCAATATAGCCGATCACCTCTATCACTATGATCTAATTTTTTCTACTTGATTCAATTTGTCCGTGCTTTCGTTTAATCATGATTACTCATAATGAATTTTGACATATATAGTAGAAATGGTTTTTCCTTAACACTGATATGACAGTCATAATAAAGACTGACGGAGATCATATATGGTGAAGGTTATCCTGTATACTCTAGCATAATGAACTTCATCTTTTATGATGTCACATTGTATATTTTTTCACATTGTCATGTAGCAGCATATGACTAGGGTGTATTTTCTGTACATTTGTTATGCATAAACATGCTGATTATTTCTTTTCTGTTTTTGATTTTCATGTTATACAAGATTTTTGTCTGTACTGAAGAAAGCCCAACTGGGCTGAAAACGTTCTATATCAACTTTGTTATATGACATTTAATCTTGGAATAAATAAGCACCACTAGCAAAAGACTGCAAGCATCTATTCTCATTTTTTACATTCAATTGGTGTGCCAGAATTAATTTCTAAAGATACTGAACTTTTTATTCTGAGCACCCACGACTATAGTGAGCCAAACCCTCCTACTATATAACCAATTATAATGCAGGCAGTATGAAGAAATTAAAAATATATATCATATGCAAATTTGAGTGACAGTAGGCAAAAGCTTCTACCCTATCACTGAAGCCAGGTATGTCTGTGCATTCACCTCAGCATATAAAAGCTTTTCTAAAGATATATACCGTGTATACTTGAGCATAAGACTAGTTTTTCAGCACAATTTTTGTCCTTAAAAGTGTCCCCCTCGGCTTACACTTGAGTCAATCTTCAGTGTCAGTGGGGGAGGGGGTGACCGAGACCTGGAGGAGGCGGGAAGTCATGTGGGCCCGCTCATCAGTCTAATGTAATATGCACTGCATCCCCCTTTCCATCATCGGTGGGGGAGCAGCACATATTACATTAGACAGTATACACACTCCCCATTGCTGGTATATGGGCCCCATGCTGGCACTCACAATAAAATAATCATTTTATCTCACCCCTCCCAGGCTTCTCCGCAGGTTCCGGCACGTCCTCTGGTCTTCATGCTTGTTCTCGGCTTCTAATCATGTGACTGGCGCATTAGTGACATCATCGCTGCTGCGCCAGTCACATGATTAGAAGTCAGGGACAAGCATGAAGACTGGAGGAAGGACGCCACGGAGCCTACAGAGAAGCGTCGAAGGGGCAAGTTAAAATTATTTTACTGTGAGTGCCAGCATGGGGACCATATATCAGTGATGGGGGGCCATAAACCTGTGATGGGTACTATTTGATGAGGGGCCATATACCAGCGATGGGAGCGCCATATACCAGCGATCGGAGCGCCATATACCAGTGATGAGAGGCTGCTGCATTTCACACCCTAGGCTTATACTCAAGTCAATAAGTTTCCCCAGTTTTTGGGGGTAAAATTAGGGGCCTCGGCTTATACTATATATGGTATGTGGAATTTTGTTTTTAGAAAACAATATTAGTTATAGCATCAAGTGTAAGATACCGCAAATATTAAACTAGCGACAGAATGGATCAATCACCTGGAACCTCAGAACCACAACGGCCAGATCAGTTTGGGAGGGTGCCACAAAATTAGGACTGCAACTATGGCACAACCTCAGACGTCTATACTGCACCTCCTTATTTCTACAAGTTCATATGTTAAAAGCCAATGAAAAACAACAACAAAAAAATCTATCATGGCAAGCTCCATGCCCCTGGGGCATACAGCTCTGAATGATTCTCCACATGCTTCTGTACACGGCAATTATCTAGGTCCCTAAATAAAACTTCCACCTCGGTGAAATTATATTTCTATTGTTCTATTTGGATCTGTCTTTTTAGGCTATACTTTTTAAAATGCCCTTCATAAATTTAAGTGACCATACACCTTAAAGGGGTCATCTCTCCTCTCTGGGGGGAGGAGGGGGGGGCATTTCACTCCTATATGGTCACATACAGTCACTGGCCTAAACTGAGCGCTCTCCCACGCTTCATCAGAGGAGAATTTTACATGGACTTTGGTTTAATCAGGAGCTAACCATGCACTTGAATGAACTTCAAGGCAGCACTTACAGACTCTGTAGAAGAGAGTTTGTAAACACTGAGTATTCCTTGCGCAGTAAAATGTTATTATTATTATTATTATTTATTTATATAGCGCCATTGGGTTCCATGGCGCTTTACATGAGGATGAGGGAGACAAGAACAAGTACACTAAATCTAGGCGATCAGGACGTACAGGTACAAGAGGGGCAGGGACCCTGTCCACGAGGGCTCACAGTCTATGAGGGGTGGGTTAGGATACAGTAGGATGGGGTTAAAAACATTTAAAAAAACAAATACAAAAACATATTGAGAATGAAGTTATTTGTTGTTTCTAGTTTACATTTAACCATTAACGGAGATGAGGATAACCCTTAAAGGAGATTTTTTTTTGAGGGTCATTAGTGCTTGTTTTTCAATTATCAGCATTCCTCCAACCACCCAATGAACAAAGTTTGGTTTATCCTGGCTTGTAGGAGGAGTGATCTGCTGCGGATAGCTCTTCCCTATCATTGGCCTGTGATGAACGGGTACAGATTGACTCGTATATAGTGGATCCGACAGTTACCAGACAAATTGTCCAATGTAAAATGGGTCTTTACATGCATTTCCACACTCCTAAAATACTCATGTCCATCCTTCTGTCCCTTGCAATCTGGGAAACATTAGGAGAATCCCATAAATATCATATGATTATTGTCAGGACCAGGGCTGTGGAGTCGGTAAGCCAAAGCTCCATCTCCTCAATTTCCCGGTATACAACTGCGACTCAACCAAAATGGACACTGACTCCACTGTCCTGAGCAGGACTGGACGACCTTTCTCTAGAGTCGCATTTACACGTCAAGTATTGACCACAATGCCCAGACCGGCCGCAGGTCTCTGATCTCAAATCTTGACAAGCCACATGGGCCTATATAAGGCTGTCAACCTCAAATCCAGTGACCATCGACCATGCTACATGGGCTTCTAAATTCGTAGAGAAAGGGGTGAAAAACAACACAACCCTTCTACTATCAGTCAGACAGAAGGACTACAAAGTGCAGCACTCAACCCAGGATGTCCGTCCACCCCAGACTCAGATCACTTATTGATTTACTTTCCCTGCAATGTAGGTTTACATAGATTACAAAAATAGAGGGTTTAATAAAATATTGCCAGTTCTGCCCCTTCATGCCACCCCAATGCTCGCAGCAGAAGTCCATGGAGTTACCATGAAGTGTTAACACGGATCCTCTGCCTGCGATCTCACAATCCACGACAGGCTCGGGCTTAATACTTCCCCCAGGAATACAGATGCCGCCCAGTCACAATCCTATATTTAGTGCTGAGGCTGATACATTTCTAAAATAGGGAATTTGGAAAGAAAACTTGGCTGTGACGTAGCAGCAGGTATGTATAAACCAGAGGCCGGAGAGAGCTGGATAATGATTCACTACACAAGAACGTAAAGGAGAGAGAGTGGGGACGAACTATACCAAGCCACAGTGCAAAGTCAACTTGTGTGTCTAACACCAGACACTGGGGCCACACAACTCATCAGAGATGAGCCCGCACATGAGATCTCCCCCATCTATAACACACAGCCCACCAAACGAGATCTCCCCCATTATCACACAGAGAGCCCAACACACAAGATCTCCCCACCATCTATCACACAGAGAGCCCACCACCCGGGATCCCCCCCCCCCCCCCATCTGTCACACACAGCCCACCGCACAAGATCTCCCCCATCTATCACACACACAGCCCACCAAACGAGATCTCCCCCATTATCACACAGAGAGCCCAACACACAAGATCTCCCCACCATCTATCACACAGAGAGCCCACCACCCGAGAGCCCACCACCCGGGATCCCCCCCCCCCCATCTATCACACACAGCCCACCACACAAGATCTCCCCCATCTATCATACACACAGCCCACCAAACGAGATCTCCCCCATTATCACACAGAGAGCCCAACACACAAGATCTCCCCACCATCTATCACACAGAGAGCCCCCCACACGAGATTCTCCCTTATCTATCACACAGAGAGCCCACCACACAAGATCTCCACTATCTGCATTCATTCCGGCTGACCTTGCCTAAATGTAACATTGCATGCTGAGCCTTCAAAGTACCTAGGTGCTCAGAGACAAAGCTGTTCTTTGTAACCCTCCACGTTGACTACTAGATCTAACTACTATAGAAATAAGGCCTAATTCACACCACTGCTGCAACAATAAACAAATTTGCGGTTGAAAGGAGGTTTCATGGCCCCAAACTAACAGTCAGGTCCAGATCTGCAGGTGTATTTAACATACGGCTGCAATATAGGAAAAGAAATTAGCCCTACTGAGCAGATGGGACGGTGTTGTTTGGGGCCACAGCACATTGAGGTCAATGATGATAAACGGGAAACTATACAAGTTGGCTTCTGGAGTGATACTAATCTTGGCATGTCCACTTCTGTGCCGTCAGACACCACTGCATCTCCCTGAAATTTATGGAAAGCACCGTCGGCCTCCTCTACGGAGACACTGTCGTCCAGTAGCCTCGGCTGCTTCCATGTGTCACGTTTTAGGGAATATTAATATGTAGCAGATTTTTGTTGCAGGAATGGCAGGGGGTGGTCTAACTGGTGGGATGCCTACCTCGTCATGAGCAAAGGGTTCTGAAATACCAAGTCAGAATAGAGAGATGGCTGTACATGTGCAGCCCACTCCATTCATATGCCACACATCCGAATACAATGGTCTAAAGCAAGGCTGCGCAAAGTCTATCCTGCAGATCACATCCGGTTCACTGGCTGGTGCAATCTGGCATGTGGACCAAGATAACCGAAGGACTGAAAACAGCAGGCCACACCATACCCTCCGCTGCCTACCACTACCTCTATCCGCACGCTCAGAATATGGATAGTGAAGAATACATTGGTGGAAAATTGCCGACAGCTCCTTCTTCCACCAATCAGTGTGTGAGACAGCAGACATGATGATGGAAACAGAAAATAGGTTGCAGCACCTCTCCTGGACATCAGAGCAATCAGCTCTAATGGACAGACATTGCTTTCCAAGGAGTTCACTTGGTATAATCACACCGTCAAAATATGCAATACCAACAGGGTCCAAAATGTGGGGAACATAATCAAAAAGTAATCTTTATTTCGCCAAAGTGAAACGTTTCGACCTTAATAAGTCTTTTTCAAGCATCCATAACAGTGTAAACCAATACCTTTAGGGGACTTCAAGAGCAGGGTCCAATCACTTCTGCTGTGCAGAGCGATGCTTCAGCATACCCCTGAACAGCAGAAGTGCTAATCTCCTGTGAACACCCGCACTCAGCTGTCATTCAGAGGAACAGTCATGACAGCGACAGGTGTCATCCTCTCACCACTCACTTTCAGGATAACCGATTGGCACTCTGTGATCGTGTCACGTGGCTGCTGATAGTGGTGGGGAAAGGCGCGATCCCCGCCAGCATGTGTTATCGGCCCGTTTCACGTTACAATATCGTGAACGATATTGTTGGTACGTTGTGGCTTTTGGGGCGATGCAGCGACGTCGGAACAACGTCGTTGTGTGTGAAACGTTGATAGGACCAATGATAAGTCGGCTGATCTCAGGTTTATGAGCAGGACCACAAATCAGTCGTTGATCGTATGTTCGATCTGCTGCATGGTCGGGTGACACCGTGATAACGATCTCGTTTATGACTTAACCTATTCAGAACAAAAGGATGTAGGCAACCAAATGACCTCAAATATCGTTAGCTTGTCGCGGAATCGTTGCTGCGTCGTTCACGATATCTGTACATGTGACACCTCACCAGCAATCATTGAGCATCGTTCTAGCGATCCAGGTCAAGTCGGATCGTTGGTCGGAGCACTGAGACATTGAAGCGTGTAACGGGCCCCCTTTAGTTCGTGCTGTCAGAGTTTGACAGAGCAATCTAACTAGTTGTGTTTGCTGTACCTCTGCTTGTTACCTGCACATGTTGGACTGATCAGATCAGCTGACATGTGCGGGGAAAGATGTAGGCTCAGAGCGCAAGCTCATATCAAGGTCAGAGACATGACCAAGGATATATGGGTGCATTCATGGTTGCAAAGGGGTTAATAACACAGAGCACCCTAAAATAATGATTGCATGATGTAAAAATATGACAATTTTACAGGAGTTTTTAAAAATTGTATCTCTGTTTTTGGGGGACACAGACACTTTCTTACTCTCACCAACAATCCCATTGTGAGTTCAGGCAATGTCTTCCTTCCAGGCATTGGCAGGACCTCTGAGGAGTACAAGAACTTACAGGCCCTTGCACCAACTGACTCTCAGGCTGAGTCACATGGGTGGGTCCTGTTAGTACCATACTCAGGCCCTGCCGATGCTCGGAAAGAAGACAACACTAGGGCTCACAATGAAATCGCAGGGAAGGTAAGTACTTGGATGTTAGTGGTGCAGAAAGCGTGCCAGAAAAACGGAGCATTGCCGCTCATTATTTTCTGGATGCGCTTTCTGCACCACTAACGCAGCAGTCAAAAACGCTGACGTCTGTACAGCGAATTGAAAAACACTATCATCACTTTCCTGGCAGATCTTTAGTCTGATCCATGTTTGGTGCAGCTTTCCAAAAAAGAAAAAAAAAACGTACAGTGTGAACATAGCCTAAGCTTGTAGTTTTTTTAACTTCGATTTTTATGGCTGAAAGATCCACAATATAGTATGTGCACACATTGTCTAAAATGCCAGAGGACCCGCCGAGAACGCAGTTTCAGGAAGACGCCAATGGTCTTTGTACTGAAGCAGTTTTGTAGCTTCATTTGTGGTGTTTTTTTCTGTGTCAACTGTAACTAGCGAGCGATTTCTTGAAGAATAAATAGGCTACTTTATTATAACTGCTTCCGGATTTCTGAACCCTGAAGAGGTTCAAAGATGTAGTAAAAGGCTGATCATGTCTACAACAACGTCGTTTTACCTTGCCGTGCTTTTTCAAGCAGAATCTGCCTGTAACACACAAACAGTGTGTGTAAACACATTCAAAATGGCCCTTATTTTTTGCCTTTTTTATTGATTTACTAGACAAATCTGCAGGGTTTTTTTTTAATGTAGAAAGGTCTCAACAATTGACATGTTGTTCACCTACACATACACACACAGTGGAATTTAATCAGCCACCAATTGTGCAAGTTCTCCCACTTAATATGATGAGGTCGGCCTGTAATTGACATCATAGGTGACCTCAACTATGAGTGACAAAATGAGAAAAATCCTGAAAATCACATTGTCTTATTTGGAAATATTCTTTTTCAAATTTTGGTGGAAAATAAGTATTTTGTCAATGCCAAAAGTTCATCTCAATACTTTGTTATATATCCTTTATGGGCAATGACAGATGTCAAACTTTTTCTGTAAGTCTTCACAAGGTTGGCACACAGTGTTGCTGGTATGTTGGCCCATTCCTCCATGCAGATCTCCTCTAGAGCAGTGATGTTTTGGGGCTGTCACTGGCCAACACGGACTTTCAACTCCCTCCAAAGGTTTTCTATAGTGTTTAGATCTGGAGACTGGCTAGGCCACTCCAGGACCTTGAAATGCTTCTTACAAAGCCACTCCTTCATTGCCCTGGCGGTGTGCTTGGGATCATTGTCATGCTGAAAGACCCCAGCCCCATTTCATCTTCAATTCCCTTGCTGATGTAAGGTTTGCACTCAAATCTCACGATATATGGCCCCATTCACTCTTTCATGTACATGGATCAGTCATCCTGGTTCCTTAGCAGACAAACAGACCCAAAACATGATATTGCCACCCCCATGCTTCACAGTAGGTATGGTGCTCTTTGGACGAAACTCAGCATTCTTTCTCCTCCAAACACAACTAGTTGTGTTTTTACCAAACAGTTCTACTTTGGTCTCATCTGACCATATGACATTCTCCCAATACTCTTCTGGATCATCCAAATGCTCTCTAGCAAACTTCAGACGGCCCGACATGTAATGACTTAAGCAGGCGGACACATCGGGCACTGCAGGATCTGACTCCCTGGCGGCGTAGTGTTACTGATGGTAGCCTGTGTTATGTTGGTCCCAGCTCTCTGTAGGTCATTCACTAGGTCCCCCCCATGTGGTTCTGGGATTTTTGCTCACTGTTTTTGTGATTATTTTGACCCCACGGGGTGAGATCTTGCGTGGAGCCACAGATTGAGAGAGATTATCAGTGGTTTTGGATGTCTTCCATTTTCTAATTATTGCTCTCACAGTTGATTTCTTCACTCCAGGCTGCTTGCCTATTGTAGATTCAATCTTCCCAGCCTGGTGCAGGGCTACAATTTTGTTTCTCGTGTCCTTAGACAGCTCTTTGGTCTTCACCTTAGTGGAGTTTATAGGGTGACTGAGGTTGTGGACAGGTGTCTTTAAAGGTACCATCCCCTCGGTCTATGAATATATAGATTGTACATCTTTCTTCATATTGTACCACCTAGATTACTAATCTCCTTTTATTGTACTTCATTGATTTCTGTATCATTTATGCTAATCATACTGTATGTTATATCGTTCTTTTATTTGCAAACCAATAAAAATATTTGAACATAAAGGTACCATCCCACGGGGCGATGTTGCGTGCAACATTGCCGAAAAGTCCAGGGTTCAGCGACATCGCAAGTGTGTTGTGCCGTGTAACAGAAAAAGGCAACTGCGATAAGTCACTGGATCGCAGTTGACAGGTTTACCAACATGTTGGTAAATCTGGCGATGTTGATCCAGCTATCTGCTAACATCGCCCCATGTGACACGGCGATGTTGTAAGCGATGTCGCCTATTCACAACATTGATGCGTATCGCTCACTGGGTTGAGCACAAAATCGCGGCTACATCGCTTACAACATCTCTCCGTGTGACACCTAAGGAAACGATGTCAAAAGCGAGCACGCACCCACGGAAATCGCTGCTGACATCGCTTCAAAGTTGTAGCATGTGACGGTCCCTTTATACTGATAAGAAGTTCATACAGGTGCCAGGACTACAGGTAATGAGTGGAGGACAGAGGAGCCTCTTAAAGAAGAAGTTACAAGTCTGTGAGAGCCAGAAATCTTGCTTGTTGTAGGTGACCAAACTTATTTGGTCAATTTGAAAAAAAATTTCTTTCCAAAGCAGACAATGATTTTCAGGATTTGTTTTCTCACTTTGTCTCTCATAGTTAAGGTCTAACTATGATGTCAATTACAGGTCTCTCTCATCTTTGTAAGTACATATACAAAAAGACCTTTGAACACCCCTTTAAGCTGATTCATCACCCGAATGTGATGCCTTACATAGGGACAACATATTCACCCAAACTCCTGAAAAAACACAACTTCGAAGTGCTAAAGTAACTACAAATCTGACTACATCCATGTGCGGGTTCATTTGCTCGTTTGCAGTGCACGCTGCCATGTAACGTACATTGGTGTACACTAACCTAAAATACTTTCCTGTAAACATTACCCCATAGCCAGTGAATGGACCCAGACTATAAGACTAGGGACAAGTCCTTGTGATGAATCCTGAGGAGCTCAGACACAGTACACAGAGCGGTAATGGTGGCCACACTGCTTGCCCAGGAATGGACATATCTTGGAGTGCCTTCACTTTGCACTAAAGTACAATTCAGGGATTTATATTTCATTTTAGAAGAACATATTTCTCTATTTTTTTTTAACAAGTACTCTTCTATCGTAATATCCCAGACAGGAAAATCCTGCTCCACCACGTGCTGCCTGCTACCAATCCGAGGGCTTAGATACACAATGATATGTGCGAAACGTTACTGAGCACAGATGCAATAAACGCATGGAGGACATGTCTGTAAATCACAACTCCAGACATCGGCCGCCCTGTGGCCGTCTCTGGGCATCAGAACTACCTGTGTGACTAAGGAGCCTATGGAGGCGTCCTCAGGTTGTGGTGAGGAATGCAACCTTCATTACTACATCAGACAGAATTTTTTTACAACCCATTCAAAGTCAAATATAATCAGGGTGTGGTGGGCGAGAGCCCTTCATCACAGAAGTCACTCCCATGCCAGCGAGTTACAAAGACGTCCATTCAGTGGCACAGACGTGTATCCAGCGCACCTTTAAGACATGGAGCTGATCGTTAAGACGCTGGAAATACTGATGCAGACATTAAATCGCTTTCTTTCATAAGAATTGCATATTACAATATCTCCCGGGCTCATGTTCCCCAATCTGAGGCCGTCTTAAAACTGCAACTCCTGCAAGGGCACGATGGGGGTTGTAGTTTTGCAACTGCTTTAGGAACATCCAGGCTGAGGGTAGCTTTACACGTCGCAACATTGCATGCAATTTCACTTGCAACTTGCTGGTTGGAGTGAAATGGACACATTGTTCCATTTGTACACGGCAATAAAATAGAACAATGTGTCCATGATTTCACTGCAACCAGCAAGTTGCAAGTTAAATTGCATGCAATGTTGTGACGTGTAAAGCTATCCTGAGTCTCTCGTGGGGCCGAAACAAAGAAGGTCTAGATATACAACAGAGAAGTCTGCAATGTAAAACTGGAGCAGCAAGATTTTAAAGCGTTTTAAAGTTTATAAAAAACTTTTCTTGTCT
>JARQOC010000008.1:47476227-47487367 GCA_033576535.1 Allobates femoralis | reverse complement strand
CTGGAGCCATACGGCAGCCACCCAAGACACCCCAGGAGTCGTTCGGCGCCCACCCGAGACAAACCTGGGAGCCATCGGGCACCCAACCGAGGCACCACCAGGGAGCTCTGTGACATCTACCCAAGACACCCCAAGTAGCCCTTCATCACCCTTCCAATACACTCCTGGAAGCCCTTTGGAGCATCGAGATGATACTCCCGGGAGCCCTCCGTTGCCCACTCGAGACAACCCTGGGAATCGTTCAGCACCATCCAAGGAACCCCAGGAGGCCACCTGACACACCCCCGGGAGCCCTCCAGCACCCACCCGAGACACACCCTGGAGCCGTTCGACGTGCACCTGAGACACCATCAGGAGCCCTCCTGTGCCCACATGATCAACACCTGTAAGCTCTGCGGCAGCCACTCAAAACACCTCTGCGAGCACTATGGTAGCCACCCGAGATACTCCCAGGAGCTATCTGGCACCCATCCAAGACACCCCGGGAGCCCTACAGCGGCAACCTGAGACATCCTTGGGAGCCCTGTGGAGCCCACCCAAGACACACCCGGAAGCTTCCAGTGCCCAACTGAGACACCCCCGGGAGCTGTTTGGTGCCCATCGGAGACACCTCTGAGACCCCTCCGTCAACCACCCGAAACACCCCCGGGAGCTCTCCGGTGCACACCTGAGACAACCCCAGGAACCCCCTATGGCGCCCACAAGACACCCCGGGAGGCCCTCTGGCGTCCACCTGAGACACCCCCAGGAGCCCTCAGGCACATATCTGAGACACCGCCGGAAGCCTTCTGGTGGCAACCAACACAACTTTGGGAGCCCTCCTGCGCCCACCCCGAGACACCCCCAGAAATTGTCCAGCACCCTCCCATAGACACCCCCGGGAGCCACCCGGTGCCCGCCCAAGACACCCCCAGGAGCCCTTGGGCAATCACTCCGGGCACCCCTGAGAGCCCTCGGGCGACCACCCCAGACACCTCTGGGAGTCCTCAGTTGACCAACCTGAACACCCCTGGAGGCCTTCAGCGACCACCCTGGACACCCCCAGGACCACTCAGGTGACCACCCTGGACAACCACAGTAGGCTTTGGTAGCCCTCGGGCGACTAACTCGGACACCTCCGGGTGCAATCGATTGACCACCATGGACACCCCCTGAAGCCCTTGGGCAACCACACTGGACGGCTTCGAGCAACCACTCCGAACACCCCTGGCAGCCCTTAGTTGACAACATCGTACACCCTCATGAGGCCTCTGGCGACCACCCCAAACACGCCCAGGATCCCTTGTCCGACCACCCCGGACACCCCCAAAAGTCCTTTGGCGACTACCCCCAGCCTCCTCGGGCAACCACTCAGACATCTCCAGGAGCCCTCAGGCAACCACCCCAGAAGGCTTCGGGCAAACACCCCAGACACCCCCGGGAGCCCTTAGTTGACCAGCTCATACACCCCAGGAGGCCTCTGGCGACCACTCCAAACACCCCCAGGATCCCTTGTCCGATCACCCCGGACACCTCCGGGAGCCCTCTGGCGACCACCCCCGGCCATCACCAGGAGGCCTTGAGCAACCACTCAGACATCTCAAGGAGCCCTTGCTTGACCACCCCGGACACCTTGGAGGCCTCAGGTGACCACCATGGACACCCCTGGGAGCCCTCATGTGACCACCCCGGCGTCCCCGGGAGGCCTCGGGCACCCACCCCGGACACCTTGGTTGATCACCTCAGACACCCCCAGGAAGCCTGAGGCGACCACCCTGGACACCTCTGGGAGGCCTTGGACAACCACCCTGGACACTTCTGGGAGCCCTTGGGTGACCACCCTGGACAACCCGGGAGGCCTTGGGTGATCACCCCAGACACCCCTGGGAGGCATCGAGTGACCACCCCGGACACCCCCGGGAGGCCTCGGGCACCCACCCCGGACACCTTGGTTGATCACCTCAGACACCCCCGGGAAGCCTGAGGCGACCACCCTGGACATGTCTGGGAGGCCTTGGACAACCACACTGGACACTTCTGGGAGCCCTTGGGTGACCACCCTGGACACCCCTGGGAGGTCTCGGGTGACCACCCTAGACACCCCCGGAGCTCTTGGGTAATCACCCTTTATGGGTTATCAACATATTCAGAAGAAATTGCACAACACATTTTGGGGTCCATTTTCTCCTGTTGCCTTTGTGAAAATGAAAAAACTGGGGTTAAAATAACATTGTTGTGGAAAAAAATGTACATATCTAATTTTCATGTCTCAACACTATAAAATTCGGTAAAGCACCTGGTGGTTCAAAGCTCACCACATTTCTAGATAAATTCCTTGAGGGGTCTAGTTTGCAAAATGGGTTAATTTGTGGGGGGTTCCACTGTTTAGGCACGAGGGGCTCTCCAAACGCGACATGGAGTCCACTAATGATTTCAGCCCATTTTCAGTTTAGCATCAAAAGTCGCTTTTTCCCTTCGAAGTCCTGTTGTGCGCCTAAACAGTGGTTTTCCATCACATATGGGGTATCAGAGTACTAAGGAGACGTTGCCCAACAAACTTTGGATTATATTTTCTCCTGTTTCCCTTGTGAAAATGAAAAAATTGAGGCTAAAAGAACAATTTTGTAGGGAAAAAAAAAATTCATTTTCACAGCTCAGCGTAGCCCCCAGGGGTTCCAAGTGCTGACTGCACATATAGATAAATTTCTTGGGGGTTTAGTTTCCAAAATGGGATCAATTGTGCAAGGTTTCCACTGTTTAGGCACATCAGGGGCTCTCTCTTTGTGACATGGTGTCAGATAAAAATACCAGACAATTTTCAATTCAAAAAGTCAAATGGTCTCTTTCCCTTCGGAGCCCTACTGTGTACCCAAACAGTGGTTTTCCACCTCACATGAAATATCAGTCCACTCAGGACAAATTGCACAACAAATTCTATGGTGCAATTTCTCCTGTTACCCTTGGGAAAATTTAATATTTAAGGGTAAAGTAACATTTTTGTTGGAAAAAGTAAAATTTTCCTTCCACATTGCTTTAGTTTATGTGAGGCAACTGAAGGGTTAATAGGATTCTTGAATGTGGTTTTCAGTAGTCTGAGGGGTGCAGTTTTTGGAATGGTGTTTTCTCTCATATAGGCCCCTCAAAGTAATTTTAAATGTGATGTGGTCCCTAAAAAATGTTTTGGTAAATTATGTTGGAAAAATGAGCAATTGCTGATGAACTTTGAACCCTTCTATCTTCCTAACAAAAAAATGTTATTGTTTCAAAAATTGTGCTGATCTAAGTAGACACGTGGAGAATGTTATTTATTAATCCTGTAGACTGTGAGCCCTTGCAGGCAGGGTCCTCTCTCCTCACCTACTGTATCCTCACCATCCCTTGTAGACTGTGAGCACTCCTGGGCAGGGTCCTCTCTCCTCACCTATTGTATCCTCACCCACTCCTTGTAGACTGTGAGCCCTCATGGGGCAGGGTCCTCTCTCCTTTCCTAGTGTACCCTCACCATCCATTGTAGACTGCGAGCCCTTGTGGGCAGGGTCCTTTCTCCTCACTTACTGTATCCTCAACCATTATTATTATTATTATTATTCATTATTATAGCCCCATTTATACCATGGTGCTTTACATGTGAAAAGGGGCATACATAAGCAAGTACAATATTTATGAATAATACAAGGCACACACAAGTACATAAGGAGAGGGGACCCTGCCCGTGAGGGCTCACACATCCCTTGTAGACTGTGAACCCTCCTGGGTAGGGTCCTCTCTCCTCACCACTGTATCCTCACCCATCCCTTGTAAACTTTGAGCCCTCCTGGGCAGGGTCCTCTCTACTCACCTACTGTATCATCACCCATCCATTGTAGACTGTGAGCCCTCGCAGGCAGGGTCCTCTCTCCTCACCTACTGTATACTCACCCATCCCTTGTAGACTGTGAGCCCTCGCGGGCAGGGTCCCCTCTCCCCTCACCTACTATATCCTCACCTATCCCTTGTAGACTGTGAGCCCTTGTAGGCAGAGTACTCTCTCCTCACCTAATGTATCCACACCCATTCCTTGTAGACTGTGAGCACTCGAGGGCAGGGTCCTCTCCCCTCCTGCACTTGTCTGTGCCTTGTATTATTCATGAACGACGTCTCCGGCGCGTCTTGTGTGACGCGTGCGCTCAGACTCCGCCCCTATTCAGACCTGCGTCCCCGGTATTTCCTCTCCTGCGCTCCTCATAGCAGGTAATGGCGGCTGGGACCCAGGCAAGAGCAGGAGCTGGCCATCTCTGCGTTCATGTGCAGCCCTGTGTTTGCCTGAAAAGCACCTGCGCTTGCTTTTTGCGCTAGCGCAGGGCAGGCAAACACAGTTAACTGCACAGACGCAGGAATGTGAAAGGGGCCACAGAGAATTGCACACAACACCATCCCAAATCCAGGCTGGGGGATTCGGGCAGACTCTTTTGAGGAAGGGCCCCATCTCCAGGCTGGAGGAGGGGTTAGCAAGAATTAGAAAGGGAGTAAAAAACAGGAAGAGGGGGGTTCAGATGGCAGGAGACGTCCTGGGGACTGGAGCCACCGACAGGACAGGATGGAACCAGAGAAGGAGTTAGGACGTCAAGCAGGCAGGATGCTGCTGCGGAGCGAGAGTCTTAGGAGGCATGGGAGTGGAGGAACCACCCATGGCGCCCCGAATCCACTGCCAGTCACTGGTGTGTGGAGGGACTGGGTCGCAGAAGGGGACCAGCCCCGAACTGGTGGGAGTGCTGCATGCACAAAACCGGAGGCTGCTGTGTCTGCAAGAACAGTGGTCAAAGACCATGGATATTTGCCGAGAAGGTGGCCAGACCTAGGGCCGGGGGACCCTGAGTGCCGCCTAACAAGGCCCGCGGCCACTGGATTGGGACTCTGCCCACGTATACGCAGGTGGGAGAGGAGGATAGCGAGCGTGGTGAGACGGCCTGGACAGGCTTTAGAGTGGTGTCTTGGAGGAGACCTGGGGACTAACCTGGCTGCGCATTGAAGGAGTACAGCACTTGTCTGGGTAGACTTGAGTGATCGCCAAGTAAAGGTAACAAGAACTGCAACCTTGGTCTCCTCCAGTTATTTCCCGTGCTCTCCTGCATCGCTACACCAACACCATAACCAACAGACTTTACTACCATAACTGTGGCCACGCTCTACATGTGAGGAGCGATACCATCAAGGCTCCCATTCCACTGGCCCCAGTGATTCCACAGGAGCGCTGGTCACTCTGACTACAATAACCACAAGTGGCTTCGCAAACTTATCTCTTGTACATATTCCCCCTTAATTACACGCCAAGGATCAAGGAGCAGTGTCACTGCCACCGTGAACAACTCACCAAACTGACTGGCCTGGTTACTGAGTACCCCAGCCTTGGTGGGCGTCGTACATAACTCTGTTGATTAATGCTATAAAATTTCTAATTTGCTAAATTTTTGTCAAATTTCCGATTATTTTACAAAAAAAAAAATAATATATTGTCATAAATTTATCACTAAAATTAAGTCCAATATGTCACAAAAAACATTCTCAGAATCACTGGGATCTGTTGAAGTGTTCCAGAGTTATTACCTCATAAAGTAACACTGGTCAGAATTGGAAAGAATGGTCTGGTCAGGAAGGTTAAAACAGGCTGGGGGTGAAGGGGTTAAGGATCTAATAACTGAAAATTTGAAAATTGCCAATTTTTCAAAATTGTGGGCAAAATCCTGATATTTTTACATATAAACGCAGAAAATATTGACCTAAATTTACCAGTAACATAAAGTACAATGCGGCACGAAAAAACAATCTTGGGCCAAGTGCACACATTGAGTATTTGGTGAGATTTTTACCTCAGGATTTGTAGACAAAACCAGGAGTGGAACAATCAAAAGTATAATGGAAACACATCACCAACTCCTGGTTTACGCTACAAATACTGAGGTAAAAACTCACCAAATGCTCAATGTGTGCACGTGGCCTTATGTAGGATGATTTTCCTCATAGCCTTAAGGTACCGTCACACGGGGCGATCTCTGCGGCGATGTTGCCGGCAACTTAGGGGCGTGGCTAAGTTGCGGCAACATCGCTCATGACTTGCCGCGTATGACAGGGCGATAATAAGGCGATAAGTTGCCTAGGCAATATCGCCAGGTTTCCCAACATGTTGGGAAACCTGGCGATGTTGCTTAGGCGATCTGCCTGCATCACCCTGTGTGACGCTGCAACTGCGATGTTGCCGTCAACTTCCCCCATAGACTCCCATGTTATGGATCACTGCCAGGGTAGAGTTTAACCCTGGCTGCAATAGTTGCCGGCAAGATCGCAGATGCTTTGCCGGCGATATCGCTGTGTGTGACATCACAACAGCAACCATGGCAGGTCGCCAAAAAAGTGCATGCTCCCGTGAGTTGCCGGTGATGTTGCCGGTGATATCGCCACTTGTGACGGTACCTTTACATCAGCCTAAGGGTACCTTTACACGCGGCTACATTTCTAGGGTGGCTACAGGTAACTTACTGGTTGCAGTGAAATCATGGAGAGATTATTCCATTTGTACACAGCAACAAGATAGAACCTTGTCTCCATGATTTCACTGCAACCAGTAAGTTACCTGTAGCCACCCTAGAAATGTAGCCGCGTGTAAAGGGGCCCTAAGTGCACACCTTGAGTATTCGGTGAGGTTTTTTTTTTACCTCAGGCTTTGTCGTCAAAGAATACAGAAGTGGTGTCCATGTTTCTATTATACTGTTCCTCTGATTGTTCCACTCCTGGTTTTGGCTACAAATACTGAGGTAAAAAACTCACCAAATTTTCAATGTGTGCACGTGGCCTTATAGAAGATGATTTACCTCATAGACTTGCATTAGGCCATGTGCAAACTTTGAGTATTTGGTGAGTTTTTTACCTCAGGATTTGTGAGACAAAACCAGGAATGGGTGATAAATACAGAAGTGGTCACATGTTTCTATTATACTTTCCCTCTGATTGTTCCACTCCTGGTTTTGCCTACAAATCCTGAAGTGATAAAAACCTCACCAAATACTCAACATGTGCACTTGGCCTGAGATTGTTTTTCCATGACGCATTGTTCTTCATGTTAGTGATAAATGTTGGTCAATATTTTGGGGCGTTTTTTCTTAAAAAGCACAAAAGTTCAAGTCGCCCCTTTTGCCCCATTGAAAAAAAAACAAAATAAATTTAGGGTCCTTTCACATCAGCGCAACTGCCGCGATCACCGCATAACGGCCGCAATCGCGGCACACTTGCGGCAAGCCCCATACAATGTCTATGGGGATTGCGGTAAGTGTGTGGCAGGTGCGGCAAGTGCGGTTTTGGCACTTGCGGCAGGTGCGGCCCGAAAAAAACGTGGTATGCTGCGTTTTTTTTCGCGGCCGCACCTGCCACAAGTGCCGATACCGCACTTGCTGCACCTGCCGCAAGCCCCACAGACATTGTATGGGGCTTGCCGCAAGTGAACCGCAAGTGCGGCCGTTATGCGGTAATCGCGGCAGATGCGTTTTTTTTTCACCGCAACTGTCGCAATCAGCGTAAAACGCTGATGTGAAAGCAGCCTTAAAGGGATCCCGTCACCCCCAAAACACCTTTAAACCTATTAAAACCTGTCCCTAGAGCATATTAACACTTTCCCTACACTCCTTTTACCTCCTAAATGCAGCAAGTGACATTGAAGAAAAACGTTTTTATAGTACCTCATTAGTGATGATAATGAGTGACTATGCTATTCATAGTCACTCATTCAGGCTGCCCCTCTTCATACTATGACGCCTCCATAGGCGTGATCTTCATGAGAGATTCAAATTGCCGCCTCCCTGCGCGCCTCCCCGCTGTGGCTTGTGTCGGCCGGGCTTCAGCGTGGGGCTGTATGACGCGATCCGCGTCATTTCCGGCGCCGGGTGACGTATACAGCCGCGCCGCTCTGTCAGCTTCAAAATGCGCACTGCGCATGCGCATGCGCATGCGCAGTGCGGGACTTGAAGCCAACAGCGGCGCCGGTGTAAATACGTCACCCGGCGCCGGAAATTACGCGGATCGCGTCATACAGCCCCACGCTGAAGCCCGGCCGACACAAGCCACAGCGGGGAGGCGCGCAGGGAGGCGGCAATTTGAATCTCTCATGAAGATCACGCCTATGGAGGCGTCATAGTATGAAGAGGGGCAGCCTGAATGAGTGACTATGAATAGCATAGTCACTCATTATCATCACTAATGAGGTACTATAAAAACGTTTTTCTTCAATGTCACTTGCTGCATTTAGGAGGTAAAAGGAGTGTAGGGAAAGTGTTAATATGCTCTAGGGACAGGTTTTAATAGGTTTAAAGGTGTTTTG
Organism: Allobates femoralis; assembly: GCA_033576535.1. Classification (NCBI taxonomy): domain Eukaryota; kingdom Metazoa; phylum Chordata; class Amphibia; order Anura; family Aromobatidae; genus Allobates; species Allobates femoralis. The sequence goes on along the minus strand of JARQOC010000008.1, from coordinate 47,479,044 downwards.
GGGGTGACAGGATCCCTTTAAAAGTATATAGACGTCATAGGTCGTGCTCCCTGCTTTGATGCGGGCCCAAGTGCTGATCCCTCATCTTTCCTTGCACATGTTGGTATTTAAAAACATTAATTTTTTTTTTTAAAAAAGCACAAAAGTTCAAGTCACCCCCTTTTGCCTCATTAAAAATAAAACAAAAAAAAATTAAAAATAAAAAAATTTGGCATCGCTGTATTCAGAAATGCCAATCTATCTATCAAAGTATAACATAAATTAGTTTGATCAATAAACTGCGTAATGGAAAAAATAAAATAAAAACGCCAGAATTGCATTTTTTTTTTTTTGTCTATGCAACATTGCAATAAAAGTCAACGCATCTACCAAAAAGATGGTATCATTAGACACGCCTGCTCAAAATGCAACAAATGAACTAACACACATAACCTGAAAAATGAAAATGCAAAAATGAAAAATGGTCGTGGCAAAATGGTGACAAAAACACAATTCTTTTTTTGACAAATTTCTGGATTATTTTTCACCACTTAAAGTGTAACCGCCATTTACATTTTTATTTAATAATAATGTAGAGCAAGTGATTATAATAAACTTTCAAATCTACTTCATAAGTGAAATCTGGAAGAAAACCTTTCAAAAACCTTCCAGAAGATGTCCCCACTAGGCTGTTTCTAAACCTGATATATGCTGGTTGTCACGGAAATCCGTATTCGCAGCGCTGGTAACCATTACCAGGTACCACAGGTGGTGTCATGTTATCATCCCCCCATCATCATCACCCCCATCCCCGCCATTGAGGGTCCAGGGCACGGAACCGGGAACCGACCAGCCGTGATCACCCACTGAAGTAACCCCCTGTCCCGTGTCCGAGTATCCCCTACACTGTCGACCGACTCATATCGGCTTGGGATCGGTCCCTTTCACCCTCTAGGGCAAGCTCCCTCCTGGGAAATCTACCTCCAGGGTATTTGGGAAGGCACCGTTACACGGCACGACATTGTCAATGACATCGCTGATACGTCACGGATTTGGAGGCGCACCAGCTATGTCGTTGTGACCTTGTTACGCGTGACTCTGGCAAGTTGCTACGATAAATCGTTGGATCGGAGTTGACAGGGTTACCAACATTTTGGAAAAGCTGACAATCTCAACTCCAGCAACCTGCTACATCGTTCTGTGTGACACCGCGATAACGATATTGTGGACGACTTCGCCCATTCACAGCAATGAGCAGGGATCGTTCGCGGGATTTGCAAAAGATACCTGCTCAAAACATCGTTGGTGAGTTGTTCACGATATCTAGACGTGTGACATCTCACCAGCAATGCCAAAAACGACCGCACACCCCCGAGATCGTTGCAGACATCGTTTCAACGTCGCGCCATGTAACGGTACCTGGAGACTCACTGCCTTTCTGCCTCCTGGGCAACTCTCCTCCAGGGCTCCTCAATTGATTGTCTCGCCCAACTTAGTGTTCTCGTGTTTTACTACGGTTCCTCCACCGACTTGTCCGTGGCTCTAGCACTCTCTCCACCCACACTTCTCTAAACTCCCGCCACCCCTTGCCCTACATAGTCAGTGGCTTAGGATCGCAGTGTATGTTGGTGTGTGGGTGTGTTGTCAACCGTCTTTACCTTATCTGGCTGCAGTTCACCCTGTGGCTGCCCTGGTCGCAGGGGCGCCAAAGACGTATATTGGAAAGTTTATTATAAACACTAGCTCTACATTATTATTATTAAATAATAATAATAATAATAATAAATCTTTATTTGTATAGCGCCAACATATTCCGCAGCGCTTTATTTTTAGTGGCGATTACACTTTAAATAAATAAAAAACTATACATGTTTGGTATCTACGAACTCGTACCGATATGAGGCATCATACTGACAGGTCAGTTTTACCATATAGTGAACAGAGTGAATAAAAAAATAAAAAAAACATTGTGGAATTGCACTTTCACTGCACTTGGAATTTTTTTGTTCCCGTTTTCCAGTACAGTGTTGCACTGGCGGACACAGACAGAAATGGGCCCGTGTCAAAATAGTATACAGGGCCCCTTTGCAGTCCAATAGCTCATAACAATACACCTGCTTTGGATGTGGCTATGGGCCCCATCACCTCTTGGGCCCCAGTTGCACCAATGATATGTTTGCCCCTGCACTATGTCGTATGGAAATATTCTGGATTTGCAGCCAGTGCCATAACTTAAAGCTCATGGAAATGCTTTAACGGGACCCCCTATTATTGCAAATTTTTAATAGGAAAAGTCTTTTTCTATAGGCCAAAGGGACTTTTGGGGCCCTGTAAGCTCCAGGGCCCGGTGTGATTGCAAAAACTGCACCCAGTGGCGTAACTTGACACTCACGGGCCCCAATTATTGTAAATCTTTACTAGTATTAGTGTTTTTCTATAGGTCAAAGGGACTTTTGGGGCCCCCGGGATCCAGGTCCTAGTGTGATTGCAAACACTGCACCCAGGCATAACTTGAAGCTCTTGGGCCCCCATGTGAAACCTCTAATAGGGCCCCATGTGAATGAAACCTCTAATGGGGCCGCAATTATTGTAAATCTTTGTTAGCATTAGTCTTTTTCTATAGGACAAAAGGATTTTTGGGCCCCCCTAGGCTCCAGGGCCCCTGCACCTATTGTAGTTACGCCCCTCTGCAGCCATGACAGCCCCTGACCCCGGAGGGTGAGCGGGCCACAGTTGCTAAGCAACAAGCAGGCGCCATGTTGCTCCCCTCCCTCCGTGACGTCGCCGACGCGTTTCCGGTTCCCTTCCACTCTCCGCCCGCCGGAGCCACCGGAAGCG
>JARQOC010000008.1:47342339-47476127 GCA_033576535.1 Allobates femoralis | reverse complement strand
AATTACACACTCACTAGGGGTCATGTCATTTACAATCGGATCCAGCCAAAAAAGGTACCCAACCTGAAGCAACTGGCTGCTGACACACCGGTATCATTGATCCGTGAGATGGATCAGTGATAATACCAGTGATGGGGCATCAGTTGCATCACGTTTTACAATTGCGGGGGTGCAGGTATTACCCGTATTTCCCCAGATTTAAAAAAATGGTAGTGTGAAACCAGCCTAAGCCTGCGTTCACACACAACGTATTCCTGCGTTTTATGAGAGTCCGTTTTTGGTGCAAAACCTACATCAAGAATGGATCCTCACAAAGTGCAGCGCTCTGTGTGTGAACACTGCTGCGCTATTCGCCTGCGCTTACTCACCCCACCAGGGACCACCGGAGATCTCTCCTCATCCCGATGGCCACAGTTAGTGTGGCATCTAGGACCCTGCAGCACCATGTGACCAAGTGACGTCGCTCGATCACATGGTGCGGTTTAAGGTACATTTGTAAATACCCTTGTATATCTCTTGGGATTTTGTCCTCCTGTTATGCCTCTGGGCTATACAGTTGTGGCCAAAAGTATTGACACCCCTGCAATTCTGTCAGATAATACTCAGTTTCTTCCTGAAAATGATTGCAATCACAAATTCTTTGGTATTATTATCTTCATTTAATTTGTCTTCAATGAAAAAACACAAAAATAATTTTCCTAAAGCCAAATTGGATATAATTCCACACCAAACATAAAAAAGGGGGTGGACAAAAGTATTGGCACTGTTAGAAAAATCATGTGATGCTTCTCTAATTTGTGTAATTAACAGCACCTGTAACTTACCTGTGGCACCTAACAGGTGTTGGCAATAACGAACTCACACCTGCAGCCAGTTGACATGGTTTAAAGTTGACTCATCCTCTGTCCTGTGTCCTTGTGTGCACCACATTGAGCATGGAGAAAAGAAAGAAGAGCAAAGAACTGTCTGAGGACTTGAGAAACCAAATTGTGAGGAAGCATGAGCAATCTCAAGGCTACAAGTCCATCTCCAAGGACCTGAATGTTCCTGTGTCTACCGTGCGCAGTGTCATCAAGAAGTTTAAAGCCCATGGCACTGTGGCTAATCTCCCTAGATGTGGACGGAAAAGAAAAATTGACAAGACATTTCAACGCAATATTGTGCGGATGGTGGATAAAGAACCTCGACTAACATCCAAACAAGTTTAAGCTGCACTGCAGTCCGAGGGTACAACAGTGTCAACCCGTACTATCCGTCGGTGTCTGAATGAAAAGGGACTGTATGGTATGAGACCCAGGAAGACCCCACTTCTTACCCCGAGACATAAAAAAGCCAGGCTGGAGTTTGCCAAAACTTACCTGAGAAAGCCTAAAATGTTTTGGAAGAATGTTCTCTGGTCAGATGAGACAAAAGTAGAGCTTTTTGGGCAAAGGCATCAACATAGAGTTTACAGGAGAAAAAAAAGAGGCATTCAAAGAAAAGAACACGGTCCCTACAGTCAAACATGGCGGAGGTTCCCTGATGTTTTGGGGTTGCTTTGCTGCCTCTGGCACTGGACTCCTTGACCGTGTGCATGGCATTATGAAGTCTGAAAACTACCAACAAATTTTGCAGCATAATGTAGGACCCAGAGGTCATGGGTCTTCCAGCAGGACAATGACCCAAAACACACTTCAAAAAGCACTAGAAAATGGTTTGAGAGAAAGCACTGGAGACTTGTAAGGTGGCCAGCAATGAGTCCAGACCTGAATCCCATAGAACACCTGTGGAGAGATCTAAAAATGGCAGTTTGGAGAAGGCACCCTTCAAATATCAGGGACCTGGAGCATTTTGCCAAAGAAGAATAGTCTAAAATTCCAGCAGAGCATTGTAAGAAACTCATTGATGGTTACCGGAAGCGGTGGATCGCAGTTACCGTATTTTGGCTAAAGGTTGTGCAACCAAGTTTTAGGCTGGGGGTGCCAATACTTTTGTCTGGCCCATTTTTGGAGTTTTGTGTGAAATAATCAATGTTTTGCTTTTTGCTTCATTCTCTTTTGTGTTTTTTCATTTAAGACAAATTACCGTAAATGAAGATAATAATACCAAAGAATTTGTGATTGCAATCATTTTCAGGAAGAAATTGGGTATTATCTGACAGAATTGCAGGGGTGTCAATACTTTTGGCCACAACTGTATATTGCATTAGCATATATACTATCACTCTTTAAACTGAGCTCTATGTCATACCGGTCATCTGGGTTGGTGAAGAGGGAGGTTTTCCCATTATATTGATTCTGGGAATTGTCCACTGTGGCTATCTATGCCTTTTAATTGTTGTCAGTCTACCTTTGGTCATGGTCCATCTCTGTATTTTTGTACAATAACATTTTGAGTACTTTTGGAACCATCATTAGGTTGTATCACCTTTTTCCCTTTTTCTCTTTCCCATTTAACTGTTTTTTGGTATGTTTGAATGATCCCTATTCCATATAAATATTATTGGCAGTGCCCTCTTCTCTCTCTTATATAGATGTTCAGAAGCCGAAACCAAGAAGGGTGGTGAGATGGAAGAGAAAAGGAGAATTTTGTGTACTAACCGTAAATTCCTTTTCTCTTAGCCTCTAATTGGGGGACACAGGACCGTGGGTGTTATGCTGCTGTCCACTAGGAGGCGACACTAAGCAATCTGCAAAAGAGTAACAGTGGCTCCTCCTCTGCAGTATACACCCCTGGAGCAGGCACTGCCTCCCCAGTTTTGTGCTAAAGCAGTAGGAGAATCAACAAGGTTAACCAATACCAACAAAGCCTGGCAAGGCCACATGTAACAATATAAGAGTAACAAAAACTACAAGTAACAAAGCCGGTACGGCCAACAGGGCGGGTGCTGTGTCCCCCAATTAGAGGCTAAGAGAAAAGGAATTTACGGTGAGTACACAAAATTCTCCTTTTCTCCTTCGCCTCATTGGGGGACACAGGACCGTGGGACGTCCCAAAGCAGTCCCTGGGTGGGAAAGACAATGGAACTAATGATACTGAACAAGTCAGTAAACAGATAAATACCAACAGGTGAGCAACTGCCGCCTGAAGGATGCACCTACCCAGACTAGCGTCCGCCGAAGACTGGGTATGAACACGGTAGTGCTAGGTAAAAGTGTGTAAACTCGACCAGGTGGCCGCCTTACACACTTGGAGAGCCGAGGCTTGGTGCCGAACGGCCCAAGAGGCCCCCACGGCTCGGGTAGAATGTGCCTTGATCCCCGCTGGAAGAGGAGTAGTTTTCATCTTGTAGGCTTCTTGGATAGCTGATCTAATCCACCTAGCCAGTGTAGCCTTGGAAGCTGGCATACCCTTACGAGGGCCTTCCGTCAGAATGAACAGAGTATCTGACTTACGGAAATACGCAGTTCTAGACACATAAATGCGAAGAGCCCTGACGAGATCCAGAGTATGCAAAGCTCGTTCGAACCTGTGAAACGGAGCCGGACAAAAGGAGGGCAATGAAATATCCTCATTCAAATGAAAGGAGGAGACAACCTTAGGCAGGAATGACGGCACCGGACGGAGTACAACCTTGTCCTGATGGAAAACCAGGAAGGGTGGCTTACAAGAAAGCGCAGAGAGTTCCGACACTCGGCGAAGGGAAGTGATAGCCACTAGAAAAACCACCTTCAGAGTCAGAAGGAGGAGAGAGGTGTCCCGAAGAGGTTCAAAGGGAGGTTCCTGCAGAGCCGTAAGTACCAGGTTAAGGTCCCATGCATCTAAAGGGGTTTTGTACGGAGGGACAATGTGATTGACTCCTTGGAGAAAAGTTTTAACCTGTGGCTTTATAGCAAGGCGGCATTGAAAAAGTACTGAAAGAGCTGAAACCTGACCCTTAAGGGAACCTAGGGAGAGACCAGATTCTAACCCCGACTGAAGGAACCCTAGAACTAACGGCAAGGAATAGGGAAGAGGGGGTTGATCCCGAGAAGAGCACCACGCGAAAAAGGCTTTCCAGGTGCGATGATAAATTTTTGCCGATGCCGACTTCCGTGCTCTGATCATGGTCTGAATAACTGCAGAGGAGAAACCTGCTTGGGTTAGTACCCAGGTCTCAAGGGCCACGCCATCAAATTCAGGGCGTCTGAATTCTGGTGGTAAAACGGGCCCTGAGACAGGAGGTCGGGGCGACAAGGGAGGCGCCAGGGAACGTCCACCGTGAGCTGCACGAGATCGGCGTACCATGCCCGTCTGGGCCAGTCTGGGGCAATGAGAATGACTTGAATGCCCTCTTGCTTGATCTTCCGCACCACTCTGGGAATGAGAGGCAGAGGAGGGAAGATGTAAGGCAGCTGGAACTGAGACCAATTCTGAACTAGGGCATCCGCCCCTAGAGCTCGCGGGTCGTGAGATCTGGCTATAAACATGGGAACCTTCGTGTTGAACCGAGATGCCATCAGATCTACGTCCGGAGTCCCCCAGCGACGGCATATTTGCTGGAACACGTCGGGATGTAGAGACCACTCTCCCGATTCCATGCCCTGGCGACTGAGAAAATCCGCTTCCCAGTTTTTCACTCCCGGGATATGAACTGCTGACAGCGTTGAGTTCGTCGATTCTGCCCAGTGTAGAATGCGTTGCACTTCGTGCATGGCCTGGAGACTGCGGGTTCCGCCCTGATGGTTGATGTATGCCACGGCCGTGGCATTGTCTGACTGAATCCGGACTTGTGTTCCTGCCAGCATGGAATGAAAGGCCTTCAGAGCTAGAAATATGGCTCGGATTTCCAGGAGATTGATGGGTTCGGCCGACTCCGCTGGGGACCACGTTCCCTGTGCCGTGTGATGACGATGTACTGCTCCCCATCCGCTGAGACTTGCGTCGGTGGTGACCATCTTCCAGCAAACCGGTAGAAAGGACCTTCACCCTTGTGAGGGAACGAGGTTTGAGCCACCAATGGAGGGAACTCCTTGCTGCAGGAGACAACCGGATTAATCTGTCCAGGGCAGAAGGGTTCCTGTTCCACGAAGTCAGAATCGCCCGTTGGAGAGGCCTGAGGTGAAGTTGAGCGAACGGCACCGCCTCCATAGAGGCAACCATCCTGCCCAAGACTCGCATGGCGAACCGAATCGATTGAGGAAACGGCCGTAGGAGGCTGTGGACTCCCTGTCGAAGGGCCTTCGCCTTTTCCTGAGGGAGAAGGACCAGACCCCTGGGGGTGTGGAAGCGCATCCCGAGGAATGTTAGACATTGTGACGGGACTGGTGACGACTTCCGCAGATTTACCAACCAGCCTAGACGACGCAGGGTGTCCACCGTGATGGAAACACTCTGCTGACACTCCCTGAAGGAGGGAGCTTTGATGAGCAAATCGTCTAGGTATGGGAGGACTACCATTCCTCTTGTGTGCAGTATGGTCATGACAGCCGCCATGACCTTGGTTAACACCCTGGGAGCCGTCGCTAGGCCGAACGGGAGGGCCACAAACTGATAATGGTCCTGGTTGATGGCGAACCGGAGAAACCGCTGGTGAATTGTCGCGATTGGGATATGAAGGTAAGCGTCCTGTATGTCGATGGACGCGAGAAATTCATCCTTCTCCATGGACGCTATGATGGAGCGCAGTGACTCCATGCGGAAATGTCGAACCTTCACGAAGGAGTTTAACTGTTTTAGATCTAGAATGGGGCGAACCGCTCCTCCTTTTTTGGGTACCACAAAAAGGTTTGAGTAGAACCCTTGGAAGCGTTCGGCTGGCGGTACCGGTACGATGACACCGGCTGTCAAAAGGGAATCTACCGCTTGAAAGAAGGTGCGAGCTTTGGGCGGATGAGCAGGTGGGATTGACAGAAAAAAACGATTTGGAGGAAGGGCCGTAAATTCTATGGTGTATCCGGAAGACACCAAGGTGTTTACCCACTTGTCGTCGGTAGAAGCGAGCCAGACCTGACGAAAGCGAGAAAGTCGGCCGCCAACCTGAATAGTGTCTCCCGAAGGGGGAGAGTCAGGAAGAAGAGAATCTGCTAGGCTTTGAGCCCTTAGATCTGGACTGGCGAGAATGGGACTGCCAGTTTGCACCAGTCTTCCGTGTCGTCTGGGTGCGTTCCCTACGGGGGACCTATTGGCCGCAGTCGGGGGCTTCGAGACTGACCAACCAAAGGAGTTCCGAAAGGATCGGAAACGGGTTTGTTGGCGACGAGTGAAGGGTCGCTTAATCTGACGTTGTGGAAGAGAGGTACTCTTACCCCCAGTGGCGTCTGAAATCAATTGATCCAGCTTTTCGCCAAATAAACGGCCACCATTGTACAGAAGACATGTGAGCGACTTTTTTGACGCTGCATCTGCCTTCCACTCTCTTAACCAGAGGGCTCGCCTAATAGTTATGGCGTTGGAAGCCGCAGCCGCGGCACAGTTAGCCGAATCGAAGGCAGCATGCATAGAATATTCGGCGGTAACCGCTATTTGAGTAACCTGGTCTAACAAGGCCGGGTCGACCTGCAGGGACCGAAGAGCCGAGTGTACCGAATTAGCTCTAGTCATAATAGCCTTCGAGACCCAGACTGAAGCAAAGGCTGGGCCTAGAGAAGAGCCTGAGGCCTCAAAAACGGACTTCGCCATCTGCTCCACCTGACGGTCAGTCGCGTCCTTTATGGATGAACTGTCCGGTAAGGACAGGAGGGTCTTGGTAGCGAGACGGGATACGGGCGGGTCCACCTGTGGCGGATCTGTCCAATCCTGGGTAACCTTAGGCAGAAAAGGATAACGCGTTTCCAGAGCCTTATGGTTACCAAACCGTTTGTCAGGATGTAACCTATGCTTTTTAAGAATTTCCTGGAACTCTGGATGGTCCGAGAAATGCTTGTGTGGTCTCCTGGCTCTTTTAAAGGACACCTTGTGCTCCGGCACATCAGCCGGAGGGTCTGACACCTCCAGAATCTGGTTGATGTCAGTAATCAAATCCTCCACCAGTGCCACCGTATCGGTCGCATCTAAGTCTAGGGACTCATCTAAGTGACCCTCTGAGTCCGTAGAACAGAGACCTTCGGACTCCTGTGCGTCATCTTGACGCCTGCGGGATGCAGAGCCCGCAGGGGACTCTGGAGATGGAGGAGGTCTCTTACGGCCAGAGTCGGAGACTGACGGGGCAGGGTCGGCAGTATGTCGCGGTTCCAAGACTTCTGGCTGAGACGCCGAAGCCTGAACGGCGGATTCAGGAGGCGAACGGGCTTGTATAAACTGCAGCAGAGTGGCAGACAATCTGTCAATGGACTGCGTCATATTCTGAGACATAACTGCGGCCCATGCAGGGGTAGGGTCAGGGGCACTGGTAGCAGTCCGGGCAGTGGGGGTCTCAGTATCTGCAGCCTGCGTGCAGCTCTCACAATGTGGCGAGGTGCATCCTGCAGGGAGGTCAGCCTGACAATTAGTGCAGGTAGCATAGTAAGTGCTGGCTGCCTTGGAGCCTTTCTTACTCTTATTGCCAGACATTGTGGTATGGGCTATAGTGTAGAAAAAGGAGGTAACCAGGAGACCCCTGAGTAAACAGGCACTCTCTAGCTATCCAGCTAGGTGCCTGGACCCTTAGTGGTGGCTGAATAGGGTCACTGTGGAGACTTTCCCCCTGTAACAGTGCCTGCTGCAGGAGGGGATGTGGAGGAGAGGGAGAGAGAGACAGAGAACCTCTGCAGAGGAGATCCCTGCAGAGGTCTTACCAGTCCCAGCGCCGCTGTGCAACAGGCCGCCCGGATCCTGTGTCCCCCCTGGCTGGCTGAACGCTCCACGTGCTGTGTAATGGCGACCGTGGAGGAGAAGGAGGAAGGGGCGGAGCTAAACGGGCGGGATCCGGCCTGGAAACCGCGCCCGTTCTCGGCTCCGCCCCCGCTATGACGCGCGGTCAGCGTCATCCAGCGGGGCGGGACGGGGGCAGCACAGGGGCGGCGACCTCCGCGCTAGGCCCAAGCCGGGGCCTCAATTAGTTGAGGGCCCCGGAAATAGTGAGGGGCCGGCGCGGAGGCGCGAAAAAAACCGCTGGGGGGCCCAGAAAAACGGGGGAAAAGAGGTTACAGTGTGTAATGTCCCCCCCTGGCATTGGCGGAGAACCGCCAGTATAGCAGAGGATCTTTACTGAGCATGACAGCTGCACTTGGTTGCAGCTTGCAAGTGTCCTGCTGCTGTGCCCCTGTCAGCCTTGTGCCCGAGGCCTGGCTGCAGTAAGTGCCCTCTCATCCAGCCCAGCATCCTCTTGTGCAGGCTCCTGCCTAGCCTGCGCTGCTGCAGGCAGTCATGCAGTCTCCAGCCCATGCAGCCTGTGCTGCTGATACCTGGTGTTGCCACTGCCTAAAACACCCAGGGGTGATTAGGGGGACGTCATCTGGCAGGCAGTCATCTCTACTTCACCTCAGACCGCAGGGAGTGAGGAAGGTGGATGTTATGCTGGGCTGTCTCAACTTTAACCCAGCAACCCAACAGTGGGAGGCCGAGAAAGGAGTACGGCATATGTAACGAATCTCAACCTCAACCCAGCGCCCCAACAGTGGGTGGCCGAGGGGGGAGCATGCCGGGGGCCACGCCGGACCCACTTTTCTTCTTTATGATGAAAATTCACCAAGAGGAAAATGGACGTGTGCCTCCTTCGACACTAAGCAAAAACTGGAGAGGCAGTGCCTGCTCCAGGGGGTGTATACTGCAGAGGAGGAGCCACTGTTACTCTTTTGCAGATTGCTTAGTGTCGCCTCCTAGTGGACAGCAGCATAACACCCACGGTCCTGTGTCCCCCAATGAGGCGAAGGAGAAATCTGCAAAAGTAGAAAGTGGTGAGAAGCAGGAATAGAGAAATGTAAAGGGAATGCTGGTAAATAAAGGATAGTGGTAAAAGTGTGTCTGTTATTAAGAGAGGAGGGTAGAGTTTATAAAGGAATTCATTCTAAATATGACCATCATAGTACACGTGTGCTACAAAAAAAATGGCAAAAACATGCCCCCGGGTCCCATAGTTGAGGGATCCCTGGGCTTCACGCATGTGGATCACGTGCTCCGTACCCCTCCATGATTGGATTTCGGGTGCAGAGGGTTGAAGGCATTCGGCCGGGCCTCAGCCTCCATGATGGCAGCCGCAAAGACAGTTCAAAATTCAGAGCAGAAAATACTATTCGCCGTTTCAGAGAGGTTCTTGCGACAAACACACACAAATTTTCCGCTTTATAGTAAAGATATATAAAATACGATATCTCTACATTAGGATGCCTGAAGGTCAGAGATTCTCTCCTTAAACCCGTCACGACCAAACACGTAGACGTATGTCTTTGGCTGTGTTCCCTCCCTTCGACGCGAGCTCGCATCATCCCATGCACATGTCGGCTTATCTGATCAGCAGACATGTGCAGCTAACATAGACGTGCAGAGATCCAATCGGCACTGCTAACTCTATGGACCATGCTGTCAATCACTAAAGTACCCGGCGGGGGATCGTACTGTTCCCCACCGACATCGGCAGCCCTGTGATGCGATCACTTCGATGCACTGTCATAACAGCAAAGGGTCAGATAAAGCATCTCTCTGCACAACACAAGTGCAGTGCTGAGGCACCCTATGGGGCAGAGTAAAATAAAATAAAATTTTAAAAAAGTTTAAAAATATGAAAAAAATAAAAAAACATAATGATTTAAATCACCCCTCTTTTGCCCCATTGAAAATAAAACTATATATATATATATATATATATATATATATATATATATATATACACACACACAAAAAATACAGATATTTGGTATTGCCGCATTCAGAAATGCCCGATCTATCATAATATAGCATCAATTAATCAGATCTTTAAACTGCATAACGGAAAAAAGTTCAAACACCAAAATTAAGTTTATTTGGTCGCTGCAACATTGCAATAAAATACAATATCGGCGATCAAAACAGCGCATCTACCCAAAAATGATATTAGAAACATCAGCTCAAGCCGCAAAAAATATGTCATCACACAGCCCCAGATCCCGAAAAATGAGGACATTACGGAACATGGCAAAAGGTGCCATTCTTTTTCTTTAAAAACATCTGAATTTTTTACACCACTTAGATAGCAGTAATAGTATATGTGTTTGGTATCTACAAACTCGTACCGACCTGAGGCATCATACTGACATGTCAGTTTTACCATATAGTGAACATAGTGAATAAAAAATCCAAGAAATCAAATGTGTAATTACAGTTTTTTTGTTTTTTGCAATTTCACGGCTCTTGGAATTTTTCCCATTTTCCAGTACACTATATCGTAAAATGAACGATGTCATTCAAAAGTCCAACTCATCCCGCAAAAAACAAGCCCACATAAGCCTTGTCTGTATTAACGAAAAAGAATAAAGCTATGGCTCTTGGAAGAAGGAGAGGGAAAAACAAAAATATATATACCGTATTTTTCGCTTTTTAAGACGCACTTTTGTTTCCTCCAAACTGTAGGGGGAAACGGGGGTGCGTCTTAAAAAGAGAATGTAAAATGCTCCGGAGGGTGAGGGGCACGGGTGTAGGACCGTAGGTGCGGGGAAAAACCGGTGGCAGCGAGCGCTGGGCGCCGCCATGTTTTTTGTGGGCGGCTGCATTCAGTATGTGCAGCCGGCCGGTAGAGGTAGACACTGCAAATTGGCCGCGGGTCTCCTCTATGGAGGAGAACAAACAAACATGGCGGCGCCCAGCACTCGCTGCTGCCGGTATATCTGTACAGCTCCGGTCCTACACCTGTGCCCCTCACCCTCCGGAACCTGCCACCATCGGTAAGGCCATATATAGGGGATGGGGGCACATAAAGAAGATGGGGGGACATAACAGGATGAGGGCAAATATACAGGATGGGGATGGGGGCATATACACAGGATGGGGGGACATGGGGCATATATACAGAATGGGGGGACATAGGGCATATATACAGGATGGGGAACATATAGATAGGATGGGGGAATGTGTATTCCAGGATGGGGGTATATATACAGGATTTGGGACCATATTTACAGGATGGGGACATGTGTGCCATAATGAGGGTATATATACCAGGATGGGGGGTATATGTACAAGGATGGGGACATATATACAGGATGGTGACATATGTACCAGGAAGAAGGACATCTATACCAGGATGAGCGATATATGTAGCAGGATGGGGGCATATATACAGGATGATGACATGTAAGCCAGGATGAGGGACACATATACCAGAATGGGGGGACATATATACTGGGATACCAGGATGGGGGGGGGGGGGTTATGTACCAGGATGAGGGATATTTATACTGATTATAAGACAGACACTGGCATTATAAGACGGACCCCATTTAACATTAAAACATTTTTTTTTCCTCTTTTCTTTCACCAAATTTGGGGGTGCGTCTTATAATCAGGTGCTTCTTATAAAGCGAAAAATACATACCGTATATATATATATATATATATATATATATATATATATATATATATATATATATATATATATACACACACAGTGTTGTGCAAAAGTATTGACACCCCTGCAATTCTGACAGATAATACTCAGTTTCTTCCTGAAAATGATTGCAATCACAAATTCTTTGGTATTATTATCTTCATTTAATTTGTCTTCAATGAAAAAACACAAAAGAGAATGAAGCAAAAAGCAAAACATTGATCATTTCACACAAAACTCCAAAAATGGGCCAGACAAAAGTATTGGCACCCTCAGTCTAATCCTTGGTTGCACAACCTTTAGCCAAAATACGGTAACTGCGATCAACCGCTTCCGGTAACCATCAATGAGTTTCTTACAATGCTCTGCTGGAATTTTAGACCATTCTTCTTTGGCAAAATGCTCCAGGTCCCTGATATTTGAAGGGTGCCTTCTCCAAACTGCCATTTTTAGATCTCTCCACAGGTGTTCTATGGGTTTCAGGTCTGGACTCATTGCTGGCTACCGTAGAAGTCTCCAGTGCTTTCTCTCAAACCATTTTCTAGTGCTTTTTGAAGTGTGTTTTGGGTCATTGTCCTGCTGGAAGACCCATGACCTCTTAGGGAGACCCAGCTTTCTCACACTGGGCCCTACATTATGCTGCAAAATTTGTTGGCAGTCTTCAGACTTCATAATACCATGCACACGGTCAAGCAGTCCGGTGCCAGAGGCAGCAAAGCAACCCCAAAACATCAGGGAACCTCCGCCATGTTTGACTCTAGGGACCGTGTTCTTTTCTTTGAATGCCTCTTTTTTTCTCCTGTAAACTCTATGTTGATGCCTTTGCCCAAAAACAGAGAACATTCTTCCAAAACGTTTTAGGCTTTCTCAGGTAAGTTTTGGCAAACTCCAGCCTTGTTATTTTTTGTCTCGGGGTAAGAAGTGGGGTCTTTCTGGGTCTCCTATCATACAGTCCCTTTTCATTCAGACGCCGACAGATAGTACGGGTTGACACTGTTGTACCATCGGACTGCAAGGCAGCTTGAACTTGTTTGGATGTTAGTCGAGGTTCTTTATCCACCATCTGCACAATCTTGCGTTGAAATCTCTTGTCAATTTTTCTTTTCCGTCCACATCTAGGGAGGTTAGCCACAGTGCCATGGGCTTTAAACGTCTTGATGACACTGCGCACGGTAGACACAGGTACATTCAGGTCTTTGGAGATGGACTTGTAGCCTTGAGATTGCTCATGCTTCCTCACAATTTGGTTTCTCAAGTCCTCAGACAGTTCTTTGTCTTCTTTCTTTTCTCCATGCTCAATGTGGTACACACAAGGACACAGGACAGAGGTTGAGTCAACTTTAATCCATGTCAACTGGCTGCAAGTGTGATTTAATTATTGCCAACACCTGTTAGGTGCCACAGGTAAGTTACAGGTGCTGTTAATTACACAAATTAGAGAAGCATCACATGGTTTTTCTAACAGTGCCAATACTTTTGTCCACCCTCATTTTTATGTTCGGTGTGGAATTATATCCAATTTGGCTTTAGGACAATTCTTTTTGTGTTTTTTTCATTGAAGACAAATTAAATGAAGATAATAATACCAAAGAATTTGTGATTGCAATCATTTTCAGGAAGAATATATAAAAAGTTGAGTGTATGTATGTATCAAGCACTGCACAGAGTCAAGTGCATGCATCAAGCCACACCCGCTCCAGAAAGCCATGCCCACTCCATAGCCACATCTTCACAAAGCCACACCCACTCCATCCCCTCATATAGACTCACCCCCTTTCATAGCACTGTCTCCTTTATTACGCCGCCCTGTTATTGTGATGTCACTATAGAATGTTATCTTATAAAATTCTGTGTCATATCACTGCCTGATCATTCTTGTACAGACACTAATGACCCATAAGAAAAAGAACCTACTTTCTCATGGTCAACTTTTGTTCAATCTTTGGAACTGCCAAAACTCTGTTCATGTTTGCACCAAAAGGAAAAACCAAGAATGTTGTTTATCAAAAGGCTCTTGAATGAGTTGCAAATAAAATACTATACCCTGTCCCCTCCACATAGTCACACTCCCTCCACATAGCCACACCTCCTTCACAAGCCACACTCCCTCCACATAGCCCCACCCTTTCATAGCCCCACCACTGTTATGGCCCCCTACCTTCAAAATGTGTGTATGTCCACTAAAGGAATTTGATCTGTTGCATTTACAAATCAAAACGTTTTGCACACACACCCCATTTGACTCAGGGTTTGTAGGGGGGGGGGGGGGTGCAGTGGGGGTCTTTTTTGGGGGAGCAGGGAGGGGCATTTTTTAGGAGGAGTGGGGGTGCGGGTTTGGAGGTAGAGGCAAGGGGTAGCGTGGGTGGATGGGGCGGGTTGGGTGGCGGGGGGCAGGTTTGATGTGAATAGTGGACATACACACACTGACATACACTTAGTCAGTTACTATGCCTGGGCAACGCCGGGCTCTACAGCTAGGATATATGTATATATAATATACACACACACATGTGCTATTATATTGTACTTATAAAGAAGAGTACTATTTAGGTTCTCGGGCTGAGGCAAATCTCTCACACATAACAGTGCAGACTGTGGTTGAAGCACACATGTAAAAAATTACATACATAAAAGGCCTCTCCCTTGTGGAATTGCAAAATGATGCACAGGAGAGGACTGTGAATACAGGTTATCTCCACTGTTTCTACAGCTCAGAGGTGTTTGCATTAGCTTTATACAGTTGTGGCCAAAGTATTGACACCCCTGCAATTCTGTCAGATAATACTCAGTTTCTTCCTGAAAATGATTGCAATCACAAATTCTTTGATATTATTATCTTGGCAATAACTAAATCACACTTGCAGCCAGTTGACATGGATTAAAGTTGACTCAACCTCTGTCCTTGTGTGTACCACATTGAGCATGGAGAAAAGAAAGAAGACCAAAGAACTGTCTGAGGACTCGAGAAAACCAAATTGTGAGGACGCATGAGCAATTTCAAGGCTACAAGTTCATCTCCAAAGACCTGAATGTTCCTGTGTCTACCATGCGCAGTGTTATCAAGAAGTTTAAAGCCCATGGCACTGTGGCTAACCTCCCTAGATGTGGACGGGAAAGAAAAATTGATGAGAGATTTCAACGCAAGATTGTGCGGATGGTGGATAAAGAACCTCGACTAACATCCAAACAAGTTCAAGCTGCCCTGCAGTCCGAGGGTACAACAGTGTCAACCCGTACTATCCGTCGGCGTCTGAATGAAAAGGGACTGTATGGTAGGATACCCAGGAAGACCCCACTTCTTACCCTGAGACATAAAAAAGCCAGGCTGGAATTTGCCAAAACTTACCTGAGAACGTCTACAACGTTTTGGAAGAATGTTCTCTGGTCAGATGATACTGCAGGAAGGAGGGCTTAACTTTTTTCTATACTTAGTGTTGCCTCCTAGTGGCAGAAAATCATACACCCATCGTCCTGTGTTCCCCAATGATGCGAAAGAGAATGTAGAGCTTTTTGGGCAAAGGCATCAACAGAGTTTACAGGAGAAAAAAAAGAGGCATTCAAAGAAAAGAACATGGTCCCTACAGTCAAACATGGCGGAGGTTCCCTGATGTTTTGAGGTTGCTTTGCTGCCTCTGGCACTGTACTGCTGACCATGTGCATGGCATTATGAAGTCTGAAGACTACCAACAAATTTTGCAGCATAATGTAGGGCCCAGTGTGAGAAAGCTGGGTCTCCCTCAGAGGTCATGGGTCTTCCAGCAGGACAATGACCCAAAACACACTTCAAAAAGCACTAGAAAATGGTTTGAGAGAAAGCACTGGAGACTTGTAAGGTGGCCAGCAATGAGTCCAGACCTGAATCCCATAGAACACCTGTGGAGAGATCTAAAAATGGCAGTTTGGAGAAGGCACCCTTCAAATATCAGGGACCTGGAGTAGTTTGCCAAAGAAGAATGGTCTAAAATTCCAGCAGAGCATTGTAAGAAACTCATTGATGGTTACCGGAAGCGGTTGATCGCAGTTACCGTATTTTGGCTAAAGGTTGTGCAACCAAGGATTAGGCTGAGGGTGCCAATACTTTTGTCCGGCCCATTTTTGGAGTGCTGTGTGAAATGATCAATGTTTTGCTTTTTCCTTCATTCTCTTTTGTGTTTTTTCATTGAAGACAAATTAAATGAAGATAATAATACCAAAGAATTTGTGATTGCAATCATTTTCAGGAAGAAACTGAGTATTATCTGACAGAATTGCAGGGGTGTCAATACTTTTGGCCACAACTGTATAGTATAGCTAGAGACCTATCACAGAACAGAGGACAAATGGGGCAGCGAGCACGATGGAATGTATACTGAATTGTGGAAGCACAAATAACTGGTCATAAACAGGCCTCCTTTATACAGCCCACTGCATTTGCTGCTCGGCAGTGTGCACACGTTGCATTTGCTGCTCGGCAGTGTGCACACGTTGCATTTGTTGCTTGGCTGTGTGCACATATTGCATTTGCTGCTCGGCAGTGTGCATACGTTGCATTTGTTGCTCGGCTGTGTGCACACGTTGCATTTGCTGCTCGGCAGTGTGCACATGTTGCATTTGTTGCTCGGCTGTGTGCACATGTTGCATTTGCTGCTCGGCAGTGTGCACACGTTGCATTTGTTGCTCGGCAGTGTGCACACGTTGCATTTGTTGCTCGGCTGTGTGCACACGTTGCATTTGTTGCTCGGCAGTGTGCACACGTTGCATTTGTTGCTCGGCTGTGTGCACACGTTGCATTTGTTGCTCGGCAGTGTGCACATGTTGCATTTGTTACTCGGCTGTGTGCACACGTTGCATTTGTTGCTCGGCAGTGTGCACATGTTGCATTTGCTGCTCGGCAGTGTGCACATGTTGCATTTGCTGCTCGGCAGTGTGCACATGTTGCATTTGCTGCTCGTCAGTGTGCACATGTTGCATTTGTTGCTTGGCAGTGTGCACATGTTGCATTTGTTGCTCGGCTGTGTGCACATGTTGCATTTGTTGCTCGGCAGTGTGCACGTTGCATTTGCTGCTCGGCAGTGTGCACACGTTGCGTTTGTTGCTCGACAGTGTGCACATGTTGCATTTGCTGCTCGGCTGTGTGCACATATTGCATTTGTTGCTCGGCTATGTGCACATGTTGCATTTGCTGCTCGACAGTGTGCACATGTTGCATTTGCTGCTCGGCTGTGTGCACATATTGCATTTGTTGCTCGGCTATGTGCAGACGTTGCATTTGCTGCTCGGCTGTGTGCACACATTGCATTTCTCATTTTTCTGTGTGCACACGTTGAGTATTTTCACCTTGCAGATTTGTACCATTGTTCAGCGTGTTTTGTAGCAGATTTCACCCGGGAAAAAATCTGCACCAAAACTGAATGTAAAAAATGCAGAAAAAACGTACAGATTTTATTGCATTTTGCATTTTTCCTGCCAAGAGATTCAGAAATGCTGTACAAATATCTGTACCAAATACTTACCGGTGTGACATACCCTGTGTATAGAAAGTTCAGGGAACCCATACAGACTGGCCTACAGGATAAAAGCCCAATGTGTATATTTCATGTATGTAAGGGTAACTGGCACTTACGTGGTAGAGGGTAGCTGAACCGCTCCGGATATTTAGTAAGCAAAACATTCTTTATATGACTACGCCCCACTCCGCTGACACCTGTGAAAGAGAAGTGGAAGTTACAGGCTAATACTAGGGAAACACATCTCATTCATTGGGGTCTGGACTGGGCTGGGGGGCCGGAGTCATCGCACAGCTCTATCCTAAGACATCACATATCCTGCATTACTGCAAGAAAAGCAGAACTCGCCATGGCCAAGATGGAAATTTTCAGCAAGGCTTACCTTATTTTGTGGACTATAAAACAAACTCTTCCACCCAAAACATTTTTGGGTGGGGGACTTATAGTCCTAATGTAGCTAACGGGGACGCGGCGATGGAGCGGGATCACAGGAGGCAAGGTCATCACTGCAGGAATCCGGCAGTGGTACAGGTAAGGCGGCGGTGTGAAGCAGGCGTCATTGATCTCCCAGTGGTGGGCTTCAGGGAAATTTCGCTAATGCATGGCAGGAGCCATTGATTTAAATAGTAGTAGGCAACAGGGAAATGGCACTGGAGGCAGCACATGCGCAGATTTAGAACTCGGCTCAATGACAAACTGAGATGTAATGTGTGCATGCGCCACCTTCAATGCCATTTCTCTGAAGCCCACTGCCACTTAAACCAATGACTTCTGCCTTGCACTGATGACTATTCACTGAAGCCCACCATCGGGTGACAAATGGCTCCGGCCTTGCTCTGCTGACTATTCCCTGAAGCCCACTGCTGGGAGATCAATGGTTCCTGCCTTGCACCGCCAGGACATCCCCTCCTCCTAGCCCAAGGCTCGCAGCATCACCCCACTTATGCCTCCTGTGACTCCGCTCCACGCTGTCCACCATTAAGCTACATTTGTGCTATAATGGACCCCCATTGTCACAATTATTTCCCCTATTTCCTCCTCTAATTTTGGGACGCATCTTATAGTCTATAAAATACAGTACATGATGAAAGCTACTTCTGCCACATCACCGTCTTGCAACTGAAAGGGTAAAGTCTTTATACAGGTTATTTTTTACAATTTAAACCCCAATTAATTCCACTGAACAAGGAGCATTCAGCCCCATGTGATAAGTGTGCACAAGACGACAGACGTGGCAAACGTTCACAAGGAATCCCCTTTAAATGCGTGTTAGGACTTCAGCAATGCGTTGTAACCCAGCACATATTGAAACGACTCGGCAATCTACTGTTACATATTAATTCCTTAAGCTGAAATCTTATTGATAGATCTGTTGTAGCACAACATTTTGCACTACTAGATGCACTTTTGACCAAAAATAAAAAATCTTGCCACGTATGGGCCCTAATAGTCCAGAGTTGGCTTCCTATGATTGAAGAGAAGGATGAGGCAGTGTCCTCTCCTCCTGGCCGATACTGATCTATCTGATCCGTGCAGGGCAGGAGAGAAAACTGCACATCACTAAAGCTGCACAGATGTTGCAGGTGATGATTAAAGGACCCATAGATCAGGGATGTTTAACTCTAGGCCTCCAGCTGTTAACTACAACTCCCAGCATGCCCAGACAGACAACATCTATCAAGGCATTCTGGGAATTGTAATTTTACATCTCTGGCCTGGGTAGACGTTAAAAATGTGGACCTATGAAGACAGCGTGCGATAGAGCCGCCTGTATAAGATACCTAAGTGGCAGTGCTGGGTGGGGAATAGAGCTGGAGCGACACATGCTTCAGATCTACAGCTTCATTTACATATCTATTCAAATGTTGATTTCTCAGTAACAAAAGGAATGGACTCTTGGAGTTGTGAACACTGGCTTAAGCCAGCGTCACACACGTCAATGTCGTCAGTGATCTGATCGCTGGCGACATTGAAGGCTAATCGCTGGTGAGCTGTCACACAGGCAGACTCACCAGCGATCATTTTACCAGCGACATCGTGGAAATGATTTAAATATCGTTTCCACAATGTCTGCAGAATGGTATCTATGGTAAACTGCGGGTAACTAGGCAGCGCGCGCTGCCTAGATACCCGATGTATACCTTAGTTACCAGCCGTGTACCTTGAATACCAGCCAGTGAGCGGAGAAGGCTGGTAACCAAGGTATACATCGGGTATCTGGGCAGCGCGCCCTGCCTAGTTACCCGCAGTTTACCATGGATACTAGCTCCTAGTGCTTGCAGAGAGGCGCTGGGAGCTGGCTGATCACGCGTCCCGGTGCCAAACGCAGCGATGCTGCGTGTCCACCGGGCAACCATCGGTCCAGTCCGAAAACTTGGCGACCATCAACCAGCGATTTTTCGCTGGTTGATGCGCCCTGTCACATGCGTCAATATCGCTGCAATGTCACGTGTAGCAGCGATATTGACAGCGATATTGACACGTGTGACAGCCCCTTTACAGACATGTTCGCTTTGTGCATGGCTCATTAGTTTGTGTTTAATTGGTTTCTTGTTTTTGCAAGATAAGGGAGCTCAGCACGCCCTCCCTTGTGAGCCATGCACATAAAAAGCAGTCTTCTACAGCGTGTCCATATCGGACAGTGGACCGTCTGAATCCTGTTTATATAGGTACCATGGATATGATCAGGTTTTTAAATACATCAGCTAGGGGCTGCTCTGATATGGGTTACCTTGACATTTGGTAGCGCATCTTAGTATACATTTTTTGCAAAAAAACATATCAACCAAATACTCTGTTTTTTACCACTTTTGCTTTTTACTGTTTTTTATTATAACAGAGTATTTTTATACGTTTAACTGTTTTTTTGTGATTCAACATGGAAAATAAGGCCTAATTAACAAGGCCAGCTATGGGATAATGTGATCATGTGATAGATGTGGCACCAAAAAGGGAATCAATAGCCACCACGTTTCAATCAAGTTTGTACCCCTGCTGTATGAGTACAGCCAGGTATAGCTTAGATTTGCATTCTTTATTACCAATGAGCACAAGGGTTCTTCTCTTAAAAGCCGAAGAGACACTACTTCTTCATAAGACACCACGTCCAGCTGATCGAAAACTGTAAAGAGAGTGAGGTTAAATGGGACGGATCCGGATACAATATGGCGGCTCTAGTACAGGTGACACCATAGTGCATTGTATACTCACTAGAGCTATGCTTTGCCAAGTATTTATCCTTGCATTTTTTTCTTTTTACTGAAGGGACTACAACTCTGAGGTATCTGGTTTTTTGTGTTGGAGCTCGCTACACGCCTGAAAGAATCCAGAGTGAAAACCATTATAAGATTATACATGGTGGCTCCATGCACCACAGGTAAGATTATTACAGAGGCTAAGTGCTCTATTTTGGAGGAGAGACTCCCCTTAAAGGGGTTGTTCAGGCCTACTCTTAATATGTGCCTGTAAAGAGAAGCTTCTTTGTGTAGCAGCCTCACCACTCCTGCAGTTCCGGTGACGGTACGATCCCGGCTTTCTCTTCTCCTTGCTTCTTTCCCTGCCACCAGTTGGAGTCGTCCTTGTTTATGATTTGTAGAATATCTCCGGTGTTAAAGCGCAGACCGGCCTCTCGGCATGGGATGAGTGGGTCCGCAAGGGGGTCATAATCAAAGAGCGCTCGCACAAACATCTGGGGAAAAACAAGCACACATACAGATAGGAAAACACACAATAAGATTGTGACACAGACTGCCAGTGACTGATGACGTAGAAACGCAAAGCTTCAAGGATATCTGTCAGCAGGTTTTTGCTATATAAACTGTGAATAGCATATGCTGCATGGGTTAAAAAACAAAAAGCAGCTGTGCCTCTCTTATCAGGCTGTGTGCTATTCTTTATATAAACTAAAGGTGATTACCATTACAGGACTACATTGTCATGCACAGGGCAGTCCAGCACAGCCCCTTCCGCGATTGGCAGCTCACTGTCAATGGACAATCCTGGTGTGGATAGGGGCAGCTGTCGCAGCTCTGCTGTATTGCTAAAACTAAATGCTTTGAACGGCTGCACCCAGTAAGGCTGGCTTCACACTGCAGTTTTTTCACTGATCAGTGTCCATCAGATTTGTGTGCCAAAACCCGGAGAGAAACCAGGAGAGGAACTTGCAGAGAAAAACTATAATTGAAAGATTGACCCCTGTCCTGAGTTTTGGAGACACTCCTGGTTTTGGCACACAAATCTGATGGACACTGATCAGTGAAAAAACTGCAGTGTGGAAGCAGCGTAATCTGTCATATATCGTTGGATTCTGAATTTGATCTGCTCTGAGATGAGGTAGCAAAAAGCTGCTGATAGATTCTCTTTAAAAAGATTGTCCAGTACTTAAAGATTGATGACTTGTCCCTAAGAGAGGTCATCAATGTGTAATTATCCGGCACCCGCACAGAGCAGCGGTACTCTGTGCCGGCAGCAGCAGCAGGTGGACGGAAATGCTCAATTCTGGAGTTGCTCCATCTGCTGATAGAGGCTACGGCCGGGTCCAGCACATCCACCTACCAGACACGTATCAGGAGACGGAGCAATACCAGCCACCTTCTGCTGCTGCCGAGAACAGCTGATCAGAGGGGCTGTTGGGGGCGGATCCTGACCGATCAGACACTGATGACCTCTCTAGGTCATCAATGCTTAAGTAGTGGACAATGTAAAGACAGCAGACCAAAGGTCATGTCAGCAGTCTCTCCCATACACAAGAGTGCTCGTTCGGCGAAGCAGCTAAGACACATTTCTACCGGAGCATCTCACCTCTGGGAGTACAAAGTGATTGGCAGTCCAAAATCGGACAAGCCCAATTAACATCATCCTCGACAATTATATGGCTGGTACCTCCATATACATTAGAGCATTGGCTGAATATGTCAATAACGCAGAGTTCTTAGCTTATGTATTGTCCAATCCATGTGAGCCCGATAACCACTGACAAGGTGTATCTCTGTATTGGGACCCTATAATGAATTGCCTCTATCTGGGTTGAAATATCTACAAAGTGATGAGCAGGTAGGATGCTGCCAGGGAGTCTTTATTTTAGCTGGATCCAACCTGCCCATTACTTTGTAGGTATTTCAACCCAAATAGAGACATTTCAAGTCAGGGTCCCGATAAAGAGATACGCCTGGTCAGTGGCTATCAGGCTCACATGGATTGGACAATACATAAGCTAAGTATCTAATTTTTTAAACATATTTCCAATAGAAGAAATGCAATACCAAAATTATCTTTTTCAATACTCCTTATTCAATATTTCCATGTTTTAGCTGCTGTATATTTTTGGTAATTATCATATCGAATTCTCATCTTGCACCTGTTCATATCTATTGGAGGTGCTGGTCAGTCTTATAGATTTGATAACGCAGAGTTCAGCCGACAGTCTTAATGTGTATGGGGGGGGCTTTAGAGTCTATTCATTGTTCATCCTAAAGGGAACCGGTCAGGTCCGCAGTAGACCCAGAACCACGAGCAGTTCTGGGTGCAGATCTCAATTCAGATGGTTCCAGCATCTAGAAGCTACATAAACTAATCTTTAGAAAAAGTATTTCTAAACATCGTTTATGAGATGTTAATGATGGCAGAGACGAGTCGAGGGAGCGTTAGTTCTCACATAGCATCGTCGTTGCCGTCTCTATATTAAGCAGTGCGTGTGCAAGGCTGTGCGTCCTTCACCAATCAGCGTCTCTGTCTCAGTAACATGCACCCCCAGCTACAGACAGGCATAGTGTGCATGAGCGGGACTACGTACGACTTTCAATCATGGTCGGTGAGCCTCTCTGAAGTTGGGGGTGCATACACCCGAGACAAAAACGCTGAATGAGGAGGGATGCACAGCCTTAGGCAAGAGCAGCTTAATAAAGCGATTGAGATGATGATGCTACGGTATGTAAAGCATGCTATCACGCTTAACACAGAAACAAATAGAGCAGTACAATACCACGTCTCCACCGCTGCTCTGAAGGCAGAGGTGACATCACTGCGACAGCTCACCTCACCCCTGCAACCAATGAGATTAGCCGAAGTAGATGACATCAACATCTGAGCTCAGGGATTGGCTGCAGCACTGATGTGAGCTGTTGACATGATGTCACCACTGCAGCAGGCAACGTCAAAAAAACAGGTAAATACAACCAGATTTTGTTATACTACGTGACTGGAGTTGGTTGATATCCACTTTTCTAAGTGCAGAAAACCCCTTTAATGACTAGCATGTAATACTACATTCCCCCAGAACTGCACATCACCGCTTCTCTGAATGTTACCGCCTGTTTGTTTGGGGTTATAGAAGAAGCTGAACCTGAAAAAGTAGATTTACCTGCAGTGGGAGCTTGCGGTTGCTTTGCGTTGGTGACACCTTTAGAGTGACTGTTCCTTTGCTTTCTTTCTAAAAGAAGGGAACAGAAGGTTTTACATTTCTTAATCATGTGTCATCTACTTTTATAAGGCTGGCTTCTCAGCATGTTTCAATCCAATGTTCATTACTATGTCAATCAGATTCACCTAGAAATAGAATTTAAAAAGAACCTAAAGTAGAGTTATTGAGTACAATGAAATAAATTTCCTGCCCCTGCTTAAGAAAAGCCTCCCCTCAGCATAAGGCTATTGAGTAGAATGTGTCAGCCTCCCTGCCCCTGCTGAAGAAAAGCCTCCCACCAGCATAAGGCTATTGAGTAGAATGTGACAGCCTCCCTGCCCCTGCTGAATAAAAGCCTCCCCACAGCATAAGGCTATTCAGTAGAATAGGATAGCCTCCCTGCCCCTGCTGAAGAAAAGCCTTCCCACAGCATAAGGCTATTCAGTAGAATATGATAGCCTCCCTGCCCCTGCTGAAGAAAGGCCTCCCCACAGCATAAGGCTATTCAGTAAAATATGACAGCCTCAGTGCCCTTGCTGAAGAAAAGCCTCCCCACAGCATGATGCTGCCACCACCATGTGTGGGGGATGTGCAGCGTTAGCTTTCTGATACTTTTGCATTTAGTCCAAAAAGTTCTACTTTGGTCTTATCTGACTAGATCACCTTCTTCCACAAGCCATGTAGTGGACAAAGCTATCTCCGCTCCCTGATGACATCTTGTTTCAGAATAAGCTGCGGGAACAGAAGCAGAGTACTGGTGTCTTAGTTATTTCTCCCACAGCTTATTGGTGCTATGGATTCAGGCCATCTTTACTGGAGACAAGGCAAGAAGCTGTGGTAAGTGACCGCAGTGCTGCCCTGTTCCAAGAGAGATGATACATGCTGCGTGGATGTGAGTGCAGCCCCAGCTTTCTGTCTCATCCTGTTTGGAACTCATCTCAAGTGAAACAAGAAGAAAAAAAAAAAAATATATAAAAATAAAAACACATTTAGGGTTTAGCTGCACAGGTGGACGTGTGGGGAATATTATGATAAAGCCAATTACAAGTGTTCTTAGGTGCAAAAATCCTATTGATATAGGATATTATATGTATGAAACCCGACCTTCACGACCTGGCCTTTTCCTTTTATTGCACATTTGTTTTTTCCTCCCCTTCTTCCAAGAGCCATAACTTTTTTATTTTTTACAGCCATATACGGGCTTGTTTTCTGCGGGACAAGTTGTACTTTTGAATGAAATCATTAATTTTACCAAAACAAAATTACTCTTTTGGCGCCATTTACTGAGACCCGTAACGTTCTCATTTATCGGGATCTGGGGCTGTGTGCCGTCTTATTTTTAGCGTCTTGAGCTGACGTTTCTAATGATACCATTTTTGGGTAGATGTGATGCTTTGATCGCCTGTTATTGCAATGGTGCGGTGACCAACAAAACGTCATTTTGCCATTTTCTCCTCGTTCTGAAGTTTACAGATCAAATTAATTGATTTTATATTTTGATAGATCGGGCATTTCTCAATGCGGTGATACCAAATATGTGTTTTTTAATTGTTTTATTTTCAATGGGGCAAAAGGGGGTGATTTGAACTTTTGTTTTTATTTTTACATTTTTTTTTCATATTTTTAAAACCCTTTCTCTTCCCACTTTTACTTTATTGTACTTGACCCCTTAGGGCGCCTGAACATTGCAGTGTCCAATCGCTTCTGCTGTACAGAGCCGTGATGATCCACAGCTCTGCTCTGTACAAATGATCACTTTATGTGGATGCCAGCGCTCACCGGGCGTCCACAGGAGGCGAGTCATGACAGCAACCCCTGGATGTCATCTGACCCCTGGTTGTCATGGCAATGCATCAATGATCGCGTCACGGGGTTGCAGATGCAGACAGGGAATAACACAATCCCTGCTGTCAGTGAAATAAATGCAACAAGGACTGTAAAAACTGATATACTGACCAAGAATGGATCCAGAACACTGAAAAAAAATACATACAGTACAAACCAAAAGTTTGGACACACCTTCTCATTCAAAGAGTTTTCTATATTTTCATGACTATGAAAATTGTAGCTTCACACTGAAGGCATCAAAACTATGAATTAACATGTGGAATTATATACCGTATATACTCGTGTATAAGCCGACCCGTGTATAAGCCGACCCCCCTACTTTTGCCCCAAAAATCTGGAAAAACCTATTGACTCGTGTATAAGCCGAGGGTGGACCCCAGCACAGGTATACAGCCCCCAGTAGTGTGGTATACAGGCCCCCCCAGTGGTATACAGGCCTCCCCTTTCAGAGTGGTAGTATAACCAGCGCCCAGTAAGCATCCCCAGTGGTAGTATATAGCATCCCCAGCAGCCCCAGTGGTAGTATATAGCATCCCCAGCAGCCCCAGTGGTAGTATATAGCATCCCCAGCAGCCCCAGTGGTAGCTTATATAGCATCCCCAGCAGCCCCAGTGGTAGTATACAGCAGCCCCAGTGGTAGTATATAGCAGCCCCAGCAGCCCCAGTGGTAGTATACAGCAGCCCCAGTGGTAGTATACAGCAGCCCCAGTGGTAGTATATAGCATCCCCAGTGGTAGTATACAGCAGCCCCAGTGGTAGTATACATCAGCCCCAGAGGTATATGCAGCCCCAGTGGTAGTATACAGGAGCCCAAGCAGCCCCAGTGGTAGTATACAGCAGCCCCAGATGTATATACAGCCCCAGTGGTAGTATACAGCCCCAGTGGTAGTATACATCAGCCCCAGAGGTATATGCAGCCCCAGTGGTAGTATACAGGAGCCCAAGCAGCCCCAGTGGTAGTATACAGCAGCCCCAGATGTATATACAGCCCCAGTGGTAGTATACAGCCCCAGTGGTAGTATACATCAGCCCCAGAGGTATATGCAGCCCCAGTGGTAGTATACAGCCCCAGTGGTACTATCCAGCAGCCCCAGAGGTATATACAGCCCCAGTATTAATAAACAGCCCCCCCCCTCCTTATCATGGCCCCCAGGCTGCGGCAGCTGTCAAAATAACAAACAGTTTATACATCACCTTCCGACGCAGCTCTCCGCTCCTCCGGTCCTCTGCCCTCCGCTCGCCGGCTGCTTCTTCTTTCTTGTTGTGCCGACTTCTGTGACCGCGCGCAGGAAATGACGTCATCTCCTGCGCCCGGTCACATGACACCGGCACAAGAAGAAAGAAGAAGCAGCCGGCGAGCGGAGGGCAGAGGACCGGAGGAGCGGAGAGCTGCGTCGGAAGGTGATGTATAAACTGTTTGTTATTTTGACAGCTGCCGCAGCCTGGGGGCCATGATAAGGAGGGGGGGGGCTGTTTATTAATACTGGGGGACCCATATTAAGGAGGGGGGCTGTGCAGTGCAATATGCACGGCATCCCCCCGCCGTTGATGGACGGGGGGATGCCGTGCATATTCATTGCACTAATGAGGCGGCCCCACGTGACCGCCTGCGGTCACTGCGACCCCCTCCTGCCTCCTCCAGCTCCCGGTCACAGCCCCCCCCACAGCATTACCGTATAGACCCGTGTATAAGCCGAGGGGGGGACTTTTCAGCCCAATTTGTGGGCTGAAAAACTCGGCTTATACACGAGTATATACGGTACTTAACAAGAAAGTGTGAAACAACTGAAAATATGACTTATATTCTAGGTTCTTCAAAGTAGCCACCTTTTGCTGTGATTACTGCTTTGCACACTCTTGGTATTCTCTTGATGAGCTTCAAGAGGTAGTCACCAGAAATGGTTTTCACTTCACAGGTGTGCCCTGTCAGGTTTAATAAGTGGGATTTCTTGCCTTATAAATGGGGTTGGGACCATCAGTTGTGTTGTGCAGAAGTCTGGTGGATACACAGCAGATAGTCCTACTGAATAGACTGTTAGAATTTGTATTATGGCAAGAAAAAAGCAGCTAAGTAAAGAAAAATGAGTGGCCAACATTACTTTAAGAAATGAAGGTCAGTCAGTCCGAAAAACTGGGAAAACTTTGACAGTGTCCCCAAGTGCAGTTGCAAAAAACATAAAGTGTTACAAAGAAACTGGCTCACATGAGGAACGCCCCAGGAAAGGAAGACACCTTTGCTGCGGAGGATAAGTTCATCCGAGTCACCAGCCTCAGAAATCGCAGGTTAACAGCAGCTCAGATTAGAGAGCAGCTCAATGCCACACAGAGTTCTAGCACCAGACATCTCTACAACAACTGTTAAGAGATACTTTGTGCAGCAGCAGGCCTTCATGGTAAAATAGCTGCTAGGAAACCACTGCTAAGGACAGGCAACAAGCAGAAGAGACTTGTTTGGGCTAAAGAACACAAGTAATGGACATTAGACCAGTGGAAATCTGTGCTCTGGTCTGATGAGTCCAAATTTGAGATCTTTGGTTCCAACCACCGTGTCTTTGTGCGACGCAGAAAAGGTGAACGGATGGACTCTACATGCCTGGTTCCCACTGAAGCATGGAGGAGGTGTGATGGTGTGGGGGTGCTTTGCTGGTGACACTGTTGGGGATTTATTCAAAATTGAAGGCATACTGAACCAGCATGGCTACCACAGCATCTTGCAGCAGCATGCTATTCCACCCGATTTGCGTTTAGATGGACCATCATTTATTTTTCAACAGGACAATGACCCCAAACACACCTCCAGGGTGTGTAAGGGCTATTTGACCAAGAAGGAGAGTGATGGGTTGCTACACCAGATGACCTGGCTTCCACAGTCACCAGACATGAACCTAATCGAGATGATTTGGGGTAAGCTGGACCGCAGAGTGAAGGCAAAAGGGCCAACAAGTGCTAAGCATCTCTGGGAACTCCTTCAAGGCTGTTGGAAGACCATTTCCGGTGACTACCTCTTGAAGCTCATCAAGATAATGTCAAGAGTGTGCAAAGCAGTAATCAAAGCAAAAAGGTGGCTACTTTCAAGAACATTTCTAGAATATAAGACATATTTTCAGTTGTTTCACACTTTTTTGTTAAGTATATAATTCCACATGTGTTAATTCATAGTTTTGATGCCTTCAGTGTGAATCTACAATTTTCATAGTCATGAAAATAAAGAAACTCTTTGAATGAGAAGGTGTGTCCAAACTTTTGGTCTGTACTGTAATTTATACATATATCATGTATAAGCAAAAAAAAAACCCTGATCTGTTAATCTGGCCTTTAAGGAGCTTTACCTCCCCTTTAAATTTTCAAGATATTTTTCTTCACACTTTATAAACTCCCGAACATTCCCTACTTCCTCACCAGAACACTCTGCAGATGGTCCACACTTTGGTTCTGGACATGTTTTCCATTGATTTCAAGAATTTCATCCCCGACATGTAGAGAACCTGAAGTCAAGAAAAAACATACGTTGAAACAAGACATCTGTACACGGAACAGTAGTAGACTTGTATTAATCACTATGAGAGAGGGAGAGATTTATCAAGCTAAGGGTGGTTTCACACTTGCATTTTTTTGTCTTGCATGAATATCCGTCTGAATCCTGATGCCTCCAGATCAGACCTGTGTCCCTATGCTTAGGCTGGCTTCACATTGGTGTTTTTTGGCATCCATGTACTTCCAGCTTAAACTGGATGCACCCACATCCATTTTCGGCCCCATTGACTTTCATTCTCGCCGCAGGTACTCGCGGGTGCATCCAGTTTTTTACTTTTCCCCTCTGATCCGGGTTGTCACTTTTTTTCCCTAAATTGTTACATTTTTGGTCTCCTTGTCATATGACCACCCGGATTAGAAACACTTCAGGTGGAATTAAAATAGAACTCTATGTAACCCAGATTCCGGGGACTTCTGATCCTGCTGGATCCAAACCCCGGCTCCATGTATTTGGTCTGCACATGCCCAGAACGCAGTTCTAAGTGACACAGCCCCTAGGGGGCATGTCACTTAGAACCGCATGATGGGAAAAAAAAGTAATCACCTGGAAACAACAGGATGCTCCCGCACCGGTGTAATCACTGCTCCATGAGCCCGGACCAGTGATAATACCAGTGCAGGCGCAGACAGTTGCATCATTGTGGGGATGTTCTGGGGGATGCCGACTTTTCCAGCATGCCCCGGATTCAAAAATCGCTAGTGTGACACCAGCCTTAGAATGGGGACACAGGAACATTAGGTGGCATCAGTTTTACGGCGGATCCTTTCCACAGCGTCCTTTTGACCCCCTCCCCGGTCGCACACTGTTGTGATTTTGCGGCTCATGAAAATCCTGATGCTTCTGAATGCAGCCACATGTATAATGTACTTCAATGGTGGATGGATCCGGAAATGTGCGGATCCATTTAACACACTGAGCTGCCCAGAGTCAAGTTCTTGCACCTCACCCCCGCCTCAGAAGAAGGGCTTATGCCCTATGTTATTGTGTAAAAATGTAATAAAATGTATTGTGCGTATGTATATAATATGTGGGCACCTGGGGAGGGGCTGCAGCAGTGGTTTAAAAGCACTACTTTATTACAATCACTGTTTGAAGTCCTGTTGGGTTTTGCTGGTGCAGCGGGACTGATCTATGCACAGAACTGTCAGAAATAGCACATCTCCTGCTCCTGCGCCACTTCTGACAGTTCCGTGCATAGAGCAGTCCCGCTGCACCGGTAGAACCCGACAGTGATTGTAATAAAGTAGGGCTTTTAAGCCACTCGTGCACAATACATTTTCTGTCCCCCTCTTCCCGGTCGGATCAGGCATCCGGCAGCTGTGCTGACAGGCGTTTCTAGATGCTCCCGTTTTGAGCACTGCAAGTGTGAAAGCAGCCTAAACGCGTGAGAAAAACAAAAACATATTAATACAATCATATTCTGGGAGAAATACTTAATTTTCTGAAATAATTTCAAGGGTGCCAACACTTTCCGCCATGACTGTATTATATATGCTGTATTTTTCAGACTATAAAATGCACTTTTTCCCCCTAAAATGTGTGTATCATAGTGTGTGGTGTGTCTTATGGCCACTTTACACATCCCAACATCGGTCCGATGTTGGATACAACGACGCGGGAGCGCGCTTTTTCTGGGCAGAATTCCAAGATCGCATAGGAGATGTTACACAGCGCGATATCGGCAGGCAACGCAACTGCGATGTCTACGCCCCCTTGTAGGGGCGACCCAGGAACGACCATTTAACATGGGAGAGAATAGGGGAAGTTGTTCTCCAAATCGTTGTTGGGCTGTCACACAGCACGATCCGGCCACATCGTCCATCCAATATCGGGCCGTTGGAGAGCCTGCTCATTTCTCCCCCGATATCGTTTTGGCATTGTTCTTGCATCGAATTGGACGTTTACACCATACAACGATATCGGGGCCAACGCACGAATCACGTGACTTTTTATCGGAGTTGGACGCCGATATCGGGACGTGTAAAGTGGCCATTATAGTCCTGGCTGTGGAGGGTGGTGGAGCGGTTACCGGAGGCAGAAGTGGGCTGCAGCAGTGGCTGCTGGTGATCACAAGAGTTTGCTATTTAAGGAATTTAATATGAGTTGCCCCTCGTCTATCACCTATCAGCACTAAAGCAAGTGCCGAAAGATGGGTGGGGTGATGGATGGAGAGAGCAAGCACATGGAATTTCTTAAACAGCGAGTGCATGCAATCACCCAACTGTACCTTCTGCAGCCAGAGGCGATCACAGTTATTAAAGAAAGGGGAATCCTATATATCAGGATGGGGGGGGGGGTAATTATACGGGGACGGGGACCATATAATAAGGATGCAGGATGGGAGACCAGTAATTATATATATCAGGATGGGACCATATAACCAGGATGGGAGGGCAGTAAAAGAGAATTTTGTTTACGTACCGTAAATTCTTTTTTCTTTAATCATCAATGGGAGACCCAGACAATGGGGTTTAGGGCACTGCCCTCCGGAGGTCACACTAGGTACTACAAGTTTGTAGACACCGCCTCCTCCGCTTATAAACCCCTACCGCAGGGAACATCCTCAGTTTGGTCTACAAGCTGCGAGGAGGAAATAAACCACACCCGAAACATCGGGAAGAATGCCGTACACAAAACGGTTCAACAACCCGGCAAACACTGTCTCAACAGAGAACAGAGCAAATGCAAAACATGCAAAGGAACAACTGGGTGGGTGCTGGGTCTCCCATTGATGATTAAAGAAAAAAGAATTTACGGTACGTAAACAAAATTCTCTTTTTTCTGGTCATCATAATGGGAGACCCAGACAATAGGGATGTCCTAAAGCAATACCCCAGGGCGGGAAGAGTTCCTCAACAAGACGGAAAACACATGGTTCCCTTTAAAGGTGGGCAACCGCCGCCTGGAGAACCCGCCTGCCCAAACTCGCATCCGCAGAGGCATGGGCATGCACCATATAGTGCTTAGAAAAAGTGTGCAGGCTGGACCAAGTGGCCGCCTGACACACCTGTAGAGCAGACGCTCTATGTCGCAAGGCCCAGGAGGCACCTACAGCTCTAGTAGAGTGTGCCTTCAAACCCACCGGGAGAGGCAAACCAGAAGACCGGTAAGCCTCCTGAATGGGAGCCTTGATCCATCTGGCCAAGGTCGACTTCGAAGCCGCGGACCCCTTACAGCGACCCATCGTGAGGACAAATAAGGAATCCGAACTCCTAAAGGAGGCGGTCCTGGACACATAAATGCGTACAGCCCTCACGAGATCCAGAGTATGGAGGTCGCGCTCAACCTGATGAACGGGAGCGGGGCAAAATGATGGGAGAACAATCTCCTGGTTTAGGTGAAACGTTGAAACCACCTTCGGCAAGAATTCTGGCCGTGGGCGCAACACCACCTTGTCTTGGTGAACCACCAGAAAGGGTGACTTGCACGAAAGTGCAGCCAATTCTGAGACCCTTCTCAGGGACGTAATTGCCACCAGAAAGACCACTTTCTGGGACAGACGAGAGAGAGAGATGTCTCTCAGTGGCTCAAACGGCGGTTTCTGCAGAGCCGCCAGGACCATGTTGAGGTCCCAAGGGTCCAGAGGTCGCCTGTAAGGCGGAACCACCCGAGCTACCCCTGCAGAAATTGGCGGACCTTCGGCAGGAGCGCCAAGCGCCTGTCAAACAGCACTGAAAGTGCTGATACTTGACCTTTCAGAGAGCCAAGGGATAATCCCAACTCCAACCCCGACTGTAGGAAAGCCAACAATGTCGGGATGGACAATGGCCACGGTGAACGTCCACCAGAGGCACACCAGGAGAAAAAGATTTTCCACGTTCTGTGGTATATCTTCCTGGAGACAGGTTTCCTAGCCCTATTCATAGTGGTAACCATTGTAGGAGAGAATCCTCTGGACGTCAGCAGCCAGGCCTCAAGAGCCATGCAGTCAATCTGAGGGCCCTGGAATTGAGGTGGAAGAATGGGCCTTGCGCGAGTAAATCTGCGCGTTCTGGAAGAGCCCACCGGTGTCCGCCTGACAGTTGCCACAGGTCCGGGTACCAGGACCTCCTGGGCCAATCTGGAGCCACTAGAATGGCTACTCTGCATTCCATCCTGATTTTCCACAGGACCCTGGGAATCAGAGCCAGAGGCGGGAACACATATGGCCGCTGGAAGCTGGACCAACTCAGGATCAGGGCATCCGCCCCCAGAGACTGAGGATCCCACGATCTTGCCATGTATTGTGGCACCTGATGATTCAGCCGTGAGGCCATCAGATCCACGTCCGGAGTGCCCCATCTGCCGCAGATGTCCCGGAAGACGTCTGGATGAAGAGACCACTCTCCGGCGTCCATGCCCTGTCGGCTCAGGTAGTCGGCCTCCCAGTTCTCGACCCCTGGGATGTGAACTGCGGAGATCAGGCAGCCGTTTTCCTCCACCCAGGCTAGAATGCGGTGGACTTCGGCGAGGGCCTGAGCACTTCTGGTCCCTCCCTGATGATTTATGTAGGCGACGGCCGTCGCATTGTCGGACTGCACCCGAATGGGGTGTCCTGACAGGAATTTCTGAAACGCCAGGAGCGCCAGATAGACCGCCTTGATCTCCAGCACGTTGATCTGCAATGCCGACTCCGACTGAGTCCAGAGGCCTTGAGCCCTGTGGTGTAAGAACACCGCACCCCAGCCCTTCAGACTGGCGTCCGTGGTCACCACTAACCATGACGGTTTTAGGAAGGACCGGCCTCGTGACAGGTGACGTGGCTGGAGCCACCACTGTAGGGAGTCCCTGGTCGGTTGTGACAGTGTCACCAGCCGATTCAGCGAAATCGTCCTCTTGTCCCATCTGTGAAGAATCTCCAGCTGGAGAGGACGGAGGCGAAACTGTGCGAACGGCACCGCCTCTATCGCCGCTACCATGCGTCCCACCAGTCTCATCAATACCCGTAGGGATGAGTGTGGTGACAGGAGGACTGCTTGTACTCCTGATTGGATCGCCATCTGTTTGACTCGTGGCAGAGACACCAGGGCTGAGGCTGTGTTGAAGTCCATGCCCAGATATGTCAAAGACTGGGTCGGAACTAGCGTTGACTTCTGAATATTGAGGAGCCAACCGAACTGTTCCAGAGACCGCATGGTCACATCCAGGCTCTCTTGACAGAGGTGTTCTGATGGCGCCCTGACCAGCAGGTCGTCTAAATAGGGAATGACGGCATGTCCCTGCATGTGCAGGAGAGCCATCATGGAAGCCATCACTTTTGTGAACACCCGCGGTGCCGAGGCTAGCCCGAATGGCAGTGCCACAAATTGGAAGTGTTCTTCCCCCACTGCGAATCGCAACCAGCGCTGATGAGCCGGTGCAATGGGTACGTGAAGGTAAGCGTCTCTGATATCTATGGACGCTAGGAAGTCCCCCTGTGACACAGCTGCGATCACGGAGCGCAGTGATTCCATACGGAACTTCCGAACCAACACGTGACGGTTGAACAACTTCAGGTCCAGTACTGGGCGGAAGGATCCGTCCTTCTTTGGGACGATAAAGAGGTTGGAGTAAAAACCCCTGAACCTCTCTCCGGAAGGCACCGGGATTACCACTCCGTCTCTGCGGAGACCCTCCAACACCTGGTAGAAAGCCTGAGCTTTTTCTGGTGACGGGACCGACCGATGGAATCGGGATATCGGTTTTGACGTCAGCTCTATCCTGTACCCTCGCGAGATCACGTCTCGAACCCACTGATCTTGAACGTGAAGCAGCCACTTGTCCTGAAAGCGAGACAAGCGGCCCCCCACCTGTGGGGAGGCAGGATGAAAGAGCGAGTCATGTAGAGGGGGTTTGGGGGTGGCAGCTGCCGCTCCCGCCGGCTTCTTTGGACGACTCTTAGAGCGCCACTGGGAAGCGGGCTTTCCCCCTCGGTCCGTGCGAGCGGACGGAGCTGATGACTGCGAGCTGGAACGAAAGGACCACTGTTTTGGGTTCCTTTTAACGGTATACCGTGGCTTAGGCTTATTCTGCGGTATCTTAGACTCAGCAGAATCCTTAATTAGCTTGTCCAGTTCGGTGCCAAAAAGCCTGTCACCAGCAAACGGAAGATTCTGCAAAATCTTCTTGGATGTGGCATCTGAGTCCCAAAGACGCAGCCACAACAACCTGCGGATCGCTATAGCATTGGCCGAAGCCACAGCTGAGCGAGTGGCAGTTTCCAGAGTCGCCGTCCTGGCGTAGTCCGCATAGGCCCTTGCCCTTTCGGTAAGTGCTAGGACCTCTGGACTGGATCTTGCCATGTCAGAGATACCATCCAAGCAGGTAGTAATCGCTTGTAAGGTCCAGACCGTGGCAAAATTAGGGGCAAATGAAGACCCCACAGCCTCATAGGAAGACTTGGCGAGCTGCTCGACCTGTCTATCAGTAGCATCCTTCAGTGAGGAGCTATGAGAGGCAGAGAAAAGGGAGCGTGCAGCAATCCTGGTCATGGAAGCGTCCACCTTCGGGGACTGCGACCACTCCTGTAGCACCTCCTGGGGGAAGGGGAAGCGATTGTCCTTGATTTTACGGACATAACGCCGCCCAGGATGTAACCTGGGAGCTCTAACCACCCTTCCAAAATTAGTGTGGTCCATGAAGGAGCCACTTGGTCTAGCCTCCGGCCGCAGCCATTGATAGACCTCCTTCGGGTGCACCGTCACCTCCTCAGGGGGTGTCACGAGACGTAAAGTCTCGTTGATAGAGGACACCAGATCCTCCACCCCGTCTGGTGGTTCAGATACAGACACAGACCCGAAATTTGAACCCCCATCATCTTCCTCACCATCAGAGGAACGCTCCTCCTCAGAGAGAGTATGGAGCTCGGGTGAATCCTCACGACGAGCCCGCTTAAGGGGTCTCGCAGCAGAAGAGGGGGACACCCGGGGGTAACTGGATGGAGTAGCTGGGCTATCCAGTCTCCTATTAAGTGCCTCCAGGGATTGCGACATGGAGGACAGCTGAGACAGCAGAGATTCATTGATCTTATTCTGAGTCTCCCATGGCCCTGAGATCACCTGAACCTCAGGGTATAGCACCGGAGCTGCTGACTCAGCAGTGCCAGCCCGGGCCTCTGGGCGTCCGCAGTTATTGCAGGACCCCTCCACCAGTGTACCATTGCATGTGGCACAGGTAATGGTGGTTACTGCCGCCTTAGCAGCACGCTTCCCGGCTGAGGACATCGCCACAGTAGGGGAAAATAAGCCAAATTGCCGACAACAAAACCGGGAATCCCGGTGGCTTACCGACCGCAGTAAAGCGGTATGAGGAAGCGGTGTGTGTGTGACCTCCGCGACGGTTTCCGGTCTCCCCTCTGGAGTGCAGACGCACGCTGCATAAGAATCCCAACCGGGAAGTGAGGGTAAAGATGGCCGCCGACAGTGAAACTGTGGGCGGCGCCGAAGAGACGCGGGAAACACACACACACGCCCAGCGATGACGTCACCGCACGGGCTGCTTCCCATCCTCCAAGCATCCACAGCATGAGGGAGCCGGAGCCCGCAGCGCGGGAAAGAGTGTAAAAACATTATACACAGACTGCATGTACACCATCCACAGCATGAGGGAACAAACATCCGCAGCCTACGGCCTCAGCCCCTGTGACACACAGGGCGGTCAGCCAGGGTGACCCCAGCACAGGGTACACCCGCAGAACCGCGGACCCGAGGGTAACGCGCGGTCTGAGTGTCCTGAAACACATATAGTGCCAGACACTACCCCCAGGCACGCAGGAGACACAGAGTGCCTCAGTGCCGGTCCGGTCTGTAAGCACCATTTAGGGAGGCCTCGGACGGGGGTGCAGCACCAGTCTGGTCTGTAAGCACCATTTAGGGAGGCCTCAGACTGGGCCGCTCAGCACCAGTCCGGAGTGTAAGCACCATTTAGGGAGGCCTCGGACTGGGCTGGCTCCAGTCCGGTCTGTAAGCACCATTTAGGGAGGCCTCGGACGGAGCGGAGCTGTGCAAGGCTCCCATCTCCCACTCTCCAGAGCCCCCAGAGAGGGATGGAGAGGAGCGTAACAGCGTACCGGGAGAACACGAAGTGTCCAAGCTCTAGGCCCTCCGGTACCTCCACCTGCGTGTGCCACTAAGGGTGAGCGGGGAGGCTGTCACCGGTCCCGATAGGACCGTATTACCTTGTCTTCAGACGCCATCACGTAAGTAGTGAGAATGCAGTGAAGTGCAAGCAAAGCGTGATCCTCCGAGCACACTAAGTTTAAAACTGAGGATGTTCCCTGCGGTAGGGGTTTATAAGCGGAGGAGGCGGTGTCTACAAACTTGTAGTACCTAGTGTGACCTCCGGAGGGCAGTGCCCTAAACCCCATTGTCTGGGTCTCCCATTATGATGACCAGAAAATTATATATATCAGAGTGACACCATATAACCAGGATGGGACCATACGATAAAGATGGGGGTATACAACCAGGATGGGAGGGGGGTAATTATATATATCAGGAATGGACCATACAACCAGGATGGGAGGGGGGTAATTATATATATCAGGATGGGACCAAATAACCAGGATGGGAGGGGGGTAATTATATATATCAGGATGGGACCATATAAGCAGGATGGGAGGGGGATAATTATATATATCAGGATGGGACCATATAAGCAGGATGGGACCATACAACCAGGATTGGACCATACAACCAGGATGGGACCATATAACCAGGATGGGAGGAGGGTAATTATATATATCAGGATGGGACCATATAAGCAGGATGGGAGGGGGATAATTATATATATCAGGATAAGACCATATAAGCAGGATGGGACCATACAACCAGGATTGGACCATACAACCAGGATGGGAGGGGGGTAATTATATATATCAGGAATGGACCATACAACCAGGATGGAAGGAGGGTAATTATATATATCAGGATGGGACCATATAAGCAGGATGGGAGGGGGTAATTATATATATCAGGATGGGACCATATAAGCAGGATGGGACCATACAACCAGGATTGGACCATACAACCAGGATGGGACCATATAACCAGGATGGGAGGAGGGTAATTATATATATCAGGATGGGACCATATAAGCAGGATGGGAGGGGGATAATTATATATATCAGGATAAGACCATATAAGCAGGATGGGACCATACAACCAGGATTGGACCATATAACCAGGATGGGAGGGGGGTAATTATATATATCAGGAATGGACCATACAACCAGGATGGAAGGAGGGTAATTATATATATCAGGAATGGACCATACAACCAGGATGGAAGGAGGGTAATTATATATATCAGGATGGGACCATATAAGCAGGATGGGACCATACAACCAGGATTGGACCATATAACCAGGATGGGACCATATAACCAGGATGGGACCATACAACCAGGATGGAAGGAGGGTAATTATATATATCAGGAATGGACCATACAACCAGGATGGAAGGAGGGTAATTATATATATCAGGATGGGACCATATAAGCAGGATGGGAGGGGGTAATTATATATATCAGGATGGGACTATATAAGCAGGATGGGACCATACAACCAGGATTGGACCATATAACCAGGATGGGACCATATAACCAGGATGGGAGGGGGTAATTATATATATCAGGATGGGACTATATAAGCAGGATGGGAGGGGGTAATTATATATATCAGGATGGGACTATATAAGCAGGATGGGACCATACAACCAGGATTGGACCATATAACCAGGATGGGACCATATAACCAGGATGGGAGGGGGTAATTATATATATATCAGGATGAGACCATATAAGCAGGATGGGAGGGGGATAATTATATATATCAGGATGGGACCATATAACCAGGATGAGACCATACAACCAGGATGAGAGGGAGGTAATTATATACCTCAGGATGGGACCATATAACCAGGATGGGGGGGGAATCATATATACCAGGATTCTGGCCATATTCCAGGATGGGGGCCTTACATACCTGAATGAGGGCCAATGCCCCATGACAGTCAGCAGCAGATCCTCCACCATAACATTGTGTCAGGACCACATTTTATGCTTTGTATTTGTGTTTTCCTATTGTCCTCCTCTAAACCCTGGGTGCGTCTTTTAGTCAGAAAGATATGGTATATATAATAATGCCGCACATTAGCTTTCAAGAAAGGAAGGAAAGAACAGAAGAAAAAAAAGAAGAAAATCTTGAAAACAATGAAGCACTAGTTACCTTGCCGGTGGATTAGTCCGCCATGTAAGATGCGAGCGACAACACACTTCTGCTGTGAATTCAGCTTCAGGGTGATGCCCTGCAACAATCACAAGGAAACATTATAGATCCACACAATGGGTGAACCCAACCCCCCACCATAAAATACTTCCAATATGAACCATGTATTATTGAAGGATTTAAACACTTTTAAACAGGATAGGGGATAATGTGCTGATCGGCGAGGGTCCGACTGCCGGGACATGAGCCATAATAATAATAATATATTTATTCCTTTATATAGCGCTATTAATTACAAAGCACTTTACATACATTTGCAACACTATCCCCATTGGGGCTCACAACCTAAGCATCCTATCAGTAAGGCTGGTTTCACATTTGCGGACCCCTCCACAGCATCCTGCAGAGGGGATCCGCAAGCTGAGCGCAGGCACCGCAAGTCCCTATGTTTAACATGGGGACGCAAGTGCCTGCGCTCGGGTGCAGATTGCCATGCA
The DNA here is from genome assembly GCA_033576535.1 of Allobates femoralis. Taxonomy (NCBI): domain Eukaryota; kingdom Metazoa; phylum Chordata; class Amphibia; order Anura; family Aromobatidae; genus Allobates; species Allobates femoralis. Next base: position 47,436,786 of record JARQOC010000008.1, on the reverse strand, counting down.
CACCCATTGCTGGCAATATGTGATTTGTACGCATGCGGATGCCTGCGCACAAATCTCAGTCTCGTCCGCACCAGGAACGCGACATGTGGAAGGGTCTGCAAGTTACGCTGCGTTCACACGTTGCGTATTTTTACGCGCGCGTATTTTCACGCGCGTAAAAATACGCAACTGCGTTTTTTTACGCGCGTATTTCCAGTGCTTATAATGGGGCCTATGGAAAATACGCGCGTAAAAAAATGGAAAGAATTGACATGTTCATTTTTTTTACGCTGCGTAAAAATACGCGACGTGTGAATGGCAAAAGTGAATGTCCATTGACTTTGCTGGGAAATACAGATGCACATTCTTCTGGAGAAAATACGCGCGTAAAAATACGCGTCAAAATACGCACTGTGTGAACGCAGCCTTAGGCTGCGTTCACACATTCATGTATTTTATCGCGTTTTTTTACGCGCGTCTTTTCAAAGGAAAAATGCGCGTTTAAAAACGCGATAAGAATACGCGAGGAAAACAACTTGCTTCTACTTCAATCGCGCATTTAGACGCGCGTTTTTATAATGGGGCCTATGGAAACGCGCGCGTAAAAAAATGCAAAGAATTGACATGTTCATTCTTTTTACGCGAGCGTTTTTTGCTCCAAAAACGCTGCGTTTAATTACGCAATGTTTGCAAGGCACAAAGTGAATGTCCATTCACTTTGCTGTAAAACACAGACGCAGATGCGTTTTTGGAGCAAATACGCGCGTAAAAAAACGCGCAAAATACGCGATGTGTGAACGTAGCCTTAGGCTGCGTTCACACATTCGCGTATTTTATCGCTTTTTTTACGCGCGTCTTTTCAAGGGAAAAAACGCGCGTTTAAAAACGCGATAAGAATACGCGAGAAAACAACTTGCTTCTACTTCAATCGCGCATTTAGACGCGCGTTTTTATAATGGGGCCTATGGAAACGCGCGCATAAAAAAACGCAAAGAATTGACATGTTCATTCTTTTTACGCGAGCGTTTTTTGCTCCAAAAACGCTGTGTTTAAATACGCGATGTCTGCAAGGCACAAAGTGAATGTCCATTCACTTTGCTGTAAAACACAGACGCACATGCGTTTTTGGAGCAAATACGCGCGTAAAAAAACGCGCAAAATACGCGATGTGTGAACGTAGCCTTAGGCTACGTTCACACATTTGCGTATTTTGCTGCGCTTTTTTGCGCGCGCTTTTTGCTGCGTTTTTCGGCCGCGCAAAAAAAGCGCAACAAAATACGCAGGGGCTTTCACACACTGCGCTTTCTTTACTCCAGAAAGCGCAGTGATGTCACAAAGGGGAGGAAGAATCCTGCTTCCTCCTCCCCTCTGTGACAGCCCCATTAGATTTCACAGTGTATTAATAAACACTGTGAAATCTAAATTAAACAGAGGCAAATGTATGGAAAATAAAAAAGAATGAATACTTCACCTGTCCGGTGCCTTCTCCCTCTGTCTGGTGCCTTCTGCCGCTCTCTGCTCTCCGGTTCCAAGTGAGCGATGTACTGATAAGACCTGTGGTGACGTCAGAGAGGGGGCGTTCCCGGGGCGTTCCCAGCGCTGATTGGCTGTTCGCGGTCATGTGATATGTATCACATGACCGCGAGTGCCCGGGAACGCCCCTCTGACATCACCACAGGTCCTGTCAGTACATCGCTCACTTGGAATCGGAGACCAGATAGCGGCAGAAGGCGTTGGAGAGGTGAAGTATTGATTCTTTTTTATTTTACATACATTTGCCTCTGTTTAATTTAGATTTCACAGTGTATATTAATACACTGTGAAATCTAATGGGCGGCCACAGCTGTCACAGAGGGGAGGAGGAAGCAGGATTCTTCCTCCCCTCTGGGAGAATACGCAGAAGTAGCTGCGTAAACAATTGACATATCAATTGTTTACGCAGCTGCGTTTTCTCCCGGAAAACGCACTGCGTATTTTTACGCAATGTCTGCACTGCAAAGTGAATTTCCCATTCACTTTGCAGGCAGACAAAAGGCACATTGCGTATTTTGAAAAGCGCGCGTAAAAAAACGCGGCAAAATACGCAATGTGTGAACGCAGCCTAAGTCTCAGATCAGGGGATTGTTATAACAGACACAGACCTTTTATCTCTAACATTCTGGTGTTGCTGGTCAGACTCCGAAATTTGTCCAAAAGTTTGAAAAATTGCTTGCAGATACTTTTGGAGATAGATGTAAACTGTATTGATCAAAACTTACCAGTAACAAAATACAATGCATTAGGATAAAAAAGAAGAAAAAAAAACCTCTTCATTTACGGCCGCTTCTGTGCCCCTCCGCAATGTGTGTAGGCCTGAGTATTAGTCCTAATACATGTCATGTATACAGGAGGTTTGTGTGTATTGGCATTTGGAGACAAAGCCCAGAAGCTATCGGGGCTGCGTCTTCATTGTTTTGGGAGAATACTGGAGATTATTGTCCACATTTCTGCCCCATAGGGAAATGCTTAAAGTGTAACCACTGTTTACATTTTTATTTAATAACTAGCTGTAGTACCCGGCTACGCCCGGGTTAATAAATAACTGCTGTTAGCTATAACAAAATAGAATTTGAATATGTCATATTAATGACCTGTAGAAAATAGAAGCTGAGCTGTGATTGATTGCTATAGGCAGCCTAATAAATCTCCAGCCAACAGTAAACCCTCCCCCTGGCCGGGCAGTATATGTTACCTCACACATACACATAATAGACAGCTCATGTGACTGACATCTGCCTTAATTCCCTATATGGCACATGTGTTGCACATTGGCTGTGTTTAATCAGATGTTTATGTTTGTAAATTAAAAGATAGCACACGTTTGAGGCGAGTTGTGTGAGGCGATTTGTGCACATCTGTGTCTGTCTGTGTGGTGTTTGTGTCCCTGGGGTGTGTGTATGTGTGTGTCCCTGTGGGGTGAGTGCATGTGTCCCTATAGGGTGTGTATGTGTGTGTGTCCCTGTGGGGGGGGGGTGTCTGTCTCTGTGTTGTGTGTGTCTCTTTGTGGTGTGTGTGTGTCCCTGTGGGGAGAGTGCATGTGTCCCTATAGGGTGTGTATGTATGTGTGTCCCTGTGGGGGGGGGTCCGTGTGGTGTGTGTGTGTGTGCGTCCCTGTGGGGTGAGTGCATGTGTCCCTATAGGGTGGCTGAGTGTGTGTGTCCCTGTGGGGGGGAGGCTGTGTTGTGTGTGTCTCTTTGTGGTGTGTATGTGTCCCTGTGGGGTGAGTGCATGTGTCGCTATAGGGTGTGTGTGTGTCCCCGTGGGGGTGTGTGGGGTTGTCTCTTTGTGGTGTGTTTGTTCGGGTGCGTGGTGAGTATCCAATGTTGGGGCTGCACCTTAGCGACTATACACTTGCTGTTACTCTTTGTGTGCATGTGGTGTGTATACATGTCCCCGTGTGTGGTGAATATCTCATGTTGGGGCCCCACCTTAGTGACTATATGCTGGTATGTGCTGTTAGTCTTTGGCGCTATCATTAAACCCCTCTCATTCACATCTGTCAACTGGTAACTGTCACTTTTTCCCCATTATGTAGATAGGGGCAAAATTATTTGGTGAATTGGAATGCGCGGGGTTAAAATTTCGCCTCACAACATAGCCTATGACGCTCCTGGGGTCCAGACGTGTGACTGTGCAAAATTTTGTGGCTGTAGCTGACAGCTGTCGATTTTCCTCCAACACTTTTCCATTCACTTTTTCCCCATTATGTAGATAGGGGCAAAATTATTTGGTGAATTGGAATGCGCAGGGTTAAAATTTCGCCTCACAACATAGCCTATGACGCTCTCGGGGTCCAGACGTGTGACTGTGCAAAATTTTGTGGCTGTAGTTGCGATGGTGTAGATGCCAATCCCGGATATACACACATACATACACACACACAGACATTCAGCTTTATATATTAGATTAGATGTAGAGCAAGTGAGTATAATAAACTATCAAATATACTTCATAAGTGAAATTTGGAAGACAACCGTTCAAAAACCTTCCAGAAGATGTCCCCCACTAGGCTGTTTCTAAACCTGACATATGCTGGTTGTCAGGGAAATCCGTCTTCAGGTACACTGAATACTGTCATATAAGGGTGGGGGTGGGGCCTACACAACATTCACAGCTGATCAGTGTATCAGGTTACCTCAGGCAATGGGAGCTCCAGGCTGTCAGCACACACAGCTCACTGCTGTGATCTTATCTGTTGGCTCTGCTCCCTGTTATCAGATAAAACACAGAGCAGAGCAGTCAGATAAGGCTGGTTTCACACTACGGATTTTTCAGATCCGATGCTGTCCGATCAAAATTGGACAGCATCGGATCCGAATTTGGCCCCATGCAGCCCTATGGGCATCGGACTGAATCGGATGTGCACTCAATGGCATCCGATTTGGTCCGATCCGATTCTGTCCGATTTTTTTATTGGTGCAAAAATCGGAGCCTGCTCCGATTTTTGCACCGAAAATAAAATCTGACAGAATCTGATCGGACCGAATCGGATGGCATTGTGTGCACATCCGATCCGACCAATTTAACATGGGGCCCTATGGAGCGGGGTCCGAGGAAACATCTGATGTCTCCTCGGACCCGATTTTAGTGTACCGAGCATGCTCAGTACACTAAAATAGCTCCTAAAAGTGAAGTAAGGGGTTAAAAAAATAAGAAAAAAAGAGAATTTTGTTTACGTACCGTAAATTCTTTTTTCTTGAATCATCAATGGGAGACCCAGACAATGGGGTTTAGGGCACTGCCCTCCGGAGGCCACACTAGGTACTACAAGTTTGTAGTCACCGCCCACTCCGCTTATAAACCCCTACCGCAGGAGATATCCTCAGTTTGGTCCATAAACTGCGAGGAGGCAAACCACACCCGAACAATTCGGGAAGACCGTGCACAGACGGTGCAACAACCCGAAACCAACATGCTGTCCCAACAGGGAACAGTCCCAAAGAAATAACATCCAACGGAACAACTGGGTGGGTGCTGGGTCTCCCATTGATGATTCAAGAAAAAAGAATTTACGGTACGTAAACAAAATTCTCTTTTTTCTGATCATCATAATGGGAGACCCAGACAATGGGGATGTCCTAAAGCAAACCCCAGGGCGGGAAGAGTTCCTCAAAAGACGTTGAGATATACGGTCCCCTCAAAAGGTGGGCAACCGCCGCCTGTAGGACCCGCCTGCCCAAATTTGCATCCGCAGAGGCATGGGCATGCACCATATAGTGCTTAGAGAAAGTGTGCAGGCTGGACCAGGTGGCCGCCTGACACACCTGCAGAGCAGAAGCGCGATGTCGCAAAGCCCAGGAGGCACCGACGGCTCTGGTCGAGTGCGCCTTCAAACCCACCGGGAGAGGCAAACCAGAAGAACGGTAGGCCTCTTGAATGGGTGCCTTGATCCATCTGGCCAAGGTTGATTTTGACGCCGCGGACCCCTTACAGCGACCTGCCGTAAGTACGAACAAGGAGTCCGAACTCCGGAAGGAGGCAGTCCTGGACACATAAATGCGTACAGCCCTCACGGGATCCAGAGTGTGGAGGTCGCGCTCAACCTGGTGAACAGGAGCGGGACAAAATGATGGGAGAACAATCTCTTGGTTCAAGTGAAAAGTGGAAACCACCTTTGGCAAAAATTCTGCCCGCGGGCGTAAAACCACCTTGTCTTGGTGAACCACCAGGAAGGGTGACTTACACGATAGTGCAGCCAATTCTGAGACCCGTCTTAGAGACGTTATTGCCACCAGAAAGACTACTTTCTGCGACAGATAAGAGAGGGAAACTTCTCTCAGTGGCTCAAAAGGCGGTTTCTGTAAAGCCGCCAGAACCATGTTGAGGTCCCAAGGGTCCAGCGGTCGCCGATACGGCGGAACCACCCGAGACACCCCCTGCAGAAATTGACGTACCTTTGGGAGGAGTGCCAAGCGTCTGTCAAACAGTACAGACAGTGCTGATACCTGACCCTTCAGGGAACTGAGGGATAGGCCCAACTCCAAACCCGATTGCAAAAAAGCCAACAGAGTCTGGATCGACCAGGGCCAAGGTGACCGTCCACTAGAGGCGCACCATGTGAAAAAGATTTTCCACGTTCTGTGGTATATCTTTCTTGATACGGGTTTTCTAGCTCGATTCATAGTGGCAACCACAGTAGGAGAGAACCCCCTGGACGTCAGAAGCCAGGCCTCAAGAGCCATGCAGTCAACCTGAGGGCCCTGGAATTGAGGTGGAAGAAGGGGCCTTGCGCGAGAAGATCTGCGCGTTCCGGAAGAGCCCACCGGTTCCCGCCTGACAGTTGCCACAGATCCGGGTACCAGGACCTCCTGGGCCAATCCGGAGCCACTAGAATGGCTGCGCGGCATTCCGTCTTGATTTTCCACAGAACCTTGGGAATCAGAGCTAGAGGCGGGAACACATATGGTAGCTGGAAGCTGGACCAACGCAGGACCAGGGCATCTGCCCCCAGAGACTGAGGGTCCCACGATCTCGCCATGTATTGTGGCACCTGATGATTCAGCCGCGAGGCCATCAGATCCACGTCCGGGGTGCCCCATCTGCAGCAGATGTCCCGGAAGACGTCCGGATGAAGAGACCACTCTCAGGCGTCCATCCCTGTCGGCTCAGGTAATCGGCCTCCCAATTCTCGACACCTGGGATGTAAACTGCGGATATCAGGCAGTTGTTGTCTTCCACCCAGGATAGAATGCGGTGGACTTCTGCTAAGGCCTGTGCACTCCTGGTTCCTCCCTGATGGTTTATATAGGCGACGGCCGTCGCATTGTCGGTCTGAACCGAATGGGTTGTCCTGACAGGAACACCTGAAAAGCCAGGAGTGCTAGATAGACCGCCCTGATCTCCAGCACGTTGATTTGCAACGTCGACTCCGACTGTGTCCAGAGGCCTTGAGCCCTGTGGTGTAAGAACACCGCACCCCAGCCCTTCAGACTGGCGTCGGTGGTCACCACTAACCATGACGGTTTGAGGAAGGACCGGCCCCGCGACAGGTGACTTGGCTGGAGCCACCACTGCAGGGAATCCCTGGTTGGTTGGGAAAGAACCACCAGCCGATTCAGAGAGGACGTCCTCTTGTCCCACCTGTGGAGAATTTCCAGCTGCAGGGGACGAAGGCGAAACTGTGCGAACGGCACCGCCTCTATTGCTGCCACCATGCGCCCCACCAGCTTCATCAAAACCCGCAGGGATGAGTGCGGTGACAGGAGAAGATCGCGTACTCCTGATTGGATGGCCAGCCGTTTGGCTCACGGCAGGGACACCAGAGCAGAGTCCGTGTGGAAGTCCATGCCCAGATACGTCAGTGACTGGGTCGGTATCAGTGTGGATTTCTGGATATTGAGAAGCCACCCAAACCTTTCCAGAGACTGTATGGTTACCTCCAGGCTTTTCCGACAAAGGTGTTCCGATGGCGCCCTGACCAGCAGGTCGTCTAGATAGGGTATGACGGCGTGTCCCTGCGCATGCAGGAGTGCCATCATAGAAGCCATCACTTTCGTAAACACCCGTGGTGCCGAGGCTAACCCGAAGGGCAGCGCCACGAACTGGAAATGTTCGTTGCCCACTGCGAAGCGTAACCAGCGTTGATGAGCCGGTGCTATGGGGACGTGGAGGTAAGCGTCTCGTATGTCTATGGACGCCAGGAAGTCTCCCTGCGACACAGCCGCGATCACGGAGCGCAGGGATTCCGAACCAACACGTGACGGTTGAATAACTTGAGGTCCAGAACCGGGCGGAAGGAGCCGTCCTTCTTCGGGACGATAAAGAGGTTGGAGTAAAAACCCCTGAACCTCTCCCCCGAAGGCACTGGAACTACTACTCCGTCTCTGCGGAGTCCCTCCAACACCAGATAAAAGGCCTGAGTCTTGTCTGGAGATGGAACAGACCGATGGAATCGGTGTGTCGGCCGCGACGTCAACTCTATCCTGTAACCTCGCGAGACAACGTCTCTGACCCACTGATCTTGAACGTGGAGCAGCCATCTGTCCTGAAATCGGGACAGGCGGCCCCCCCACCTGTGGGGAGGCAGGACGAGAGAGCGAGTCATGTGGAAGCGGGTTTGGGGGTGGCAGCTGCTGCCCCCGTCGGCTTCTTTTGACGACCCTTGGGGCGCCACTGAGTAGAGGGCTTGCCCCCTCGGTCCGCGCGAGCAGACAACGTTGATGACTGGGAGTTGGAACGAAAGGACCACTGTTTAGGGTTCCTTTACACAGTATACCGTGGCTTAGGTTTGTTCTGTGGTATCTTAGACTCCGCAGAATCCTTGATCAGCTTGTCCAGCTCGGTACCAAAAAGCCTGTCACCAGAAAATGGAAGATTTTGCAAAATCTTCTTAGACGTGGCATCTGAGTCCCATAGACGCAGCCACAACAATCTGCGGATCGCAATAGCATTGGCAGAGGCCACAGCAGAGCGAGTGGCAGTCTCCAAGGTTGCCGTCCTGGCGTAATCCGCATAGGCTCTCGCCCTATCGGTAAGTGCCAGGACCTCCGCACTGGACCCCGCCAGTTCAGCGATACCATCCAAGCAGGTGGAGATCGCCTGCAAGGTCCAGACCGCAGCAAAATTAGGGGCGAATGAAGACCCTACAGCCTCATAAGACGACTTGGCGAGTTGTTCAACCTGTCTGTCTGTCGCGTCCTTCAATGAGGAGCTATCAGAGGCAGAGAAAAGGGAGCGTGCAGCAATCCTGGTCATGGAAGCATCCACCTTCGGGGACTGCGACCACTCCTGAAGCACCTCCTGGGGGAAGGGGAAGCGAGTGTCCTTAGTTTTGCGGACATAACGCCGCCCAGGATGAACCCTGGGTGCTCTAACCACCCTTCCAAAATTAGTGTGGTCCATAAAGGAGCCACATGGTCTAGCCTCCGGTTGTAACCATTGATAGACCTCCTTCGGGTGAACCTCAACCTCCTCAGGGGGTGCCACGAGACGTAAAGTCTCGTTGATGGAGGACACCAGATCCTCCACCCCTTCTGGTGGTTCTGACACAGACCCGAGGAATGAACCCCCATCATCCTCGTCACCCTCAGAGTGACGCTCCTCCTCAGAGAGGGTCTGGAGTTCGGGTGAATCGTCCCGGCGAGCCCGCTTAAGGGGTCTCACAGAGGAAGAAGGAGACACCCGGGGGTAGCTTGAAGGAGCCGCTGGATGTTCCAGTCTCCTAGTTAGTGCCTCCAGGGATTGCGACATGGAGGACAATTGGGACAACATAGATTCATTGATCTTATTCTGTTTTTCCCATGGCCCTGGGATCACCTGAACCTCAGGGTACAGCACCGGAGCTGATGACTCAGCAGTGTCAGTCCGGGCTTCTGGGCGTCCGCAATTATTGCGGGACCCCCCAACCAGTGTCCCGTTGCATGTAGCACAGACAGGGATGGTACTGGCCGCCTTAGCAGCGCTTTTCCTTCCTGAGGACATCCCCACAGTAGGGGGAAAATAAGCCAAACAGGAAAAAAACACCGGAACACCGGTGGCTTACCGACCGCGGTAATGCGGTTGGGAACGGAGCGATGTGTGTGTGGCCTCCGCGAGGGTAATGACTCTCCGTGAGTGCAGCAGTGCACTATCATCAGATCCCAGCCGGGAAGTGGGAGAAAGATGGCCGCCGCCGGACAAGCTGAGGGCGGAGCCAAAACACGCGGGAAGCACACACACACGCCCATCGATGACCTCATCACATGGGCTCTCCATCTCTCCAGGCAGCCAAACAGTAACGCCGGTGCCGGAGCCCGCAGCGCGGGAGGTATAAACACAATACCCGGGCCGCAGACAAAAGTCTGAAGCCCACAGCCGCAGCCCCTATGAAAACCACAGGGCGGTCAGCCAGGGTGACCCCAGCACAGGGCACACCGCCAGAACCGCGGACCCGAGGGTTGCGCGCGCGGTCTGAGTGTCAGGACACATCAGGTCCAGACACTACCCCCAGGCACACCGGAGACACACAGGGCATCTCAGTGCCGGTCCGGTCTGTAAGCACCATTAAGGGAGGCCTCGGACGGGGGTTCAGCACCAGTCCGGTCTGTGAGCACCATTTAGGGAGGCCTCGGACTGGGCTGGCTCCAGTCCGGTCTGTGAGCACCATTTAGGGAGGCCTCGGACGGAGCGGAGCTGTGCGAGGCTCCTGTCTCCCACTTTCCAGAGCCCCCAGGGGGGATGGGAAGGAGTGCGGCAGAATACCGGGAGAACACCATGTGCCCAGGCTCTAGGCCCTCCGGTACCTCGACCTGTGTGTTCCTTAAAGGTGAGCAGGGAGACTGCCGGAGGTCCCCGACCGGGACCTTTTTACCTTGTCTTCAGACGCCATCACGTAAGCTGTGAGAATGCTGTGAAGTGCAAGCAAAGCGTGTGATCCTCCGAGCACACTAAGTTTAAAACTGAGGATATCTCCTGCGGTAGGGGTTTATAAGCGGAGTGGGCGGTGACTACAAACTTGTAGTACCTAGTGTGGCCTCCGGAGGGCAGTGCCCTAAACCCCATTGTCTGGGTCTCCCATTATGATGATCAGAAAATCTATGCTCACCTGTCCACGAGGCCCCCGGCGTCTCCCGCGCGTCTCCGGTGTCTTGCTGTCTGTGCTATTAAAAGAAAAAAAGAAAAAACAGATATTGCGCCACACTGCAACTGGAGGAACTTAATACACGGTTTTACTATGTTTGTACTAACCTTTACTGGTTGTGCAACACCCCGCACAACCAGACTGATGGCTTAATGTGGATCACTGTAGTGACAAGGGCCAATAAACCCTCCTCCTCAGATACTCCGGGCCTGGTGGTCGGCTCCTTAGTTCCTCTGGAGATGGAGGTGGGCTCCTTCACTCCTCCACCCGAAGAGGCAGACTCGCTGCACTGGCTTCCGTCCCAGCTCCACACTGTGTATCAGTTGATCATTCAAGGGTGGGTCTTTATGATGTACTGCCAGGTACTGTGGATCTTAGAGCAGCTCACACACCGCACTCCCAACAAGGGAGAAGGGGATTAGCAAATAGAAAAACAAGCGGTGTCAGAGGATTGGAGCGCTAAAGAAACCACGGGTTGGTGATTAGATTACCGATAATTTATTGCACGAACAGCAGGGGTCCAGTATGCCACAACGCGTTTCGACGCACAGATGCGTCTTTCTCACTTGAGAAAGACGCATCTGTGCGTCGAAACGCGTTGTGGCATACTGGACCCCTGCTGTTCGTGCAATAAATTATCGGTAATCTAATCACCAACCCGTGGTTTCTTTAGCGCTCCAATCCTCTGACACCGCTTGTTTTTCTATTTGCTGTCTGTGCTGACAGGACCTGCCGTGATGTCACAATCACATGACCGCCAGTAACCAATAGCCGGTGGTCATGTGATTGTGACGTCACGCGAGGTCCTGGCAGCACAGAACAGCAAGACACCGGGGACGCGCGGGACCGTTCAGGAGTCGTGGACAGGTGAGAATGATGGGAGAAGAGGGGAGCGCAACTGAGGACCGGAGGACACATGAGAGGACCAGGGGAGGACCGGAGGACACATGGGAGGACCAGAGGACACATGGGAGCGCAATTGACGACCGGAGGATCAGGGGAGGACCGGAGGACTCATGGGAGGACCAGGGGAGCACAATTGAGGACCAGGGGAGGACCGGAGGACACATGGGAGGACCAGGGGAGCGCAATTGAGGACCAGAGGACACATGGGAGGACCAGGGGAGCGCAATTGAGGATCGGAGGACACATGGGAGGACCAGGAGAGAGACAGCTGATGACAGCTGACAGGGAGCGAGGTGAGGGCGGGCATCAGATAAAATGTCGGAATCGGATGCCTATTTGGCATCCGATTCCAGGCATCAGAAAAATCCGATGCTGTCCGATTTATATCGGACAGCATCGGATTTTACAAAAATCGTAGTGTGAAAGTAGCCTAAGATCACAGTTGTGATCTGTGTGTGTTGACAGCCTGGAGCTCCCTTTAATTGAAGTAACCTGATACACTGATCAGCTGTGTATGCCCCCCACCCTTATATGGCCATATTCAGTGTGTGGAGCTGAAGATGGATTTCCCGACAACCAGCATATGTCAGGTTTAGAAACAGCCTAGTGGGGTCATGTCCTGGAAGGTTTTTGAAATGTTTTCTTCCAGATTTCACTTATGAAGTATATTTGATAGTTTATTATAATCACTTGCTCTACATTATTATTAAATAAACATTTAAAGACCGTTACACTTTAATTTCCTGCTTAGCCCTAGAATAGAGATGAGCGAACCTTGGGTTCAGAGTTTAGGTGCTTTACATATGCAAATCACTGGAGCGAACATCACTGTGCGCAGGTACACTCGGTGCTTGGCCCAGTGCGAGCTGCTTGAAGTGTTTAAATGCCTCGCACTGGGAGTAAAATCAGCGTTATTGGATGTAGTGTGTACAAAAAAAAACAAAATGACAAAACCCTGTCTGAGTGCCGGACTGCCCAATCAGTGACTTCCAATGAGGTTAAGGTCAAGTTTGGGTCCAGAGCAGAACTTTATAAAAAGTTCAGCTGAACCCCCAGAACCTGAACTTCCATGAGTCCTCTCATCTCTACCCTAGAACCTTTTATGTAGCAAGAGAAGATTAGGTCATGTTCTAAAAAAATAAAACCAAAGCACTTTCCGTTCCTGACTTCCCTTTTACGTGCCCGTTCCCCATTTTTCGCCCTCCCCCCGCTCACCATGGGCTCCTCCGTCTCCCTCTCAAATTGCACCAGTCGGACCTTCTTCTTTTCTTCGGGACCCCCGGGGGCTGTAGATCCATTGGTGTAAAACTCTTCAGTAAACACATTAGAAGGGGACGAAAAGCCCTATGAAAGGAAATAAGAAGTGAAAAGAATGAGGATTGGTTGGATAGAGGAAAGCAACTGCCGACCCCTCTGAGCTCACAGAGGGGTCAATACGTCGCCTACCGGCAGGGTCCACAAGGTTTGGTCTCAGAGCGCTATTGTCCTGAGCGGAGGGGGTGTTACACCTGTGCCCACACAGAACGCCTCACCCTCATGCCGCTGATCATCTGCCCCAATCAGCCGATCAATCATACAAAGTTCATCCGCGTTCGTTAGGGTCTGTTCACATGGAGCAGTCATTGCTTCTCATACAGATTCATCAGTGACCGCGGGGAGGGAGAAGAACAAAGCTTTGGACGATCGCCCATCCAGATGATCATTTGTCCATCTAATCAGTAGACTATTAGGGCCAGTGGTCAGCATTCAACACTAGGAATGGTTCATAAAGAAAGGACGGACACTGCAGCGCCTCTTTTTTTATCCACTCCTGGTTTTATCTAAAAGACAACATCATTGTGACCTTACACTTATTTTTAAATGGATTGTCCACTACTGACAACTTCTTAAAAAACATTTTACAGCCCGTAATTCCCGTTGGTCATGTGACTACTGCATGAATGGAGTGACAGAAGGGGATGTGGATTAGTGGATGGCCCCTTTAAACGGGTTTTTTAGTTTTGGAGAACCCCCGTTCATCTGACTTCAGTTTGTTTTTTTATAAAACAGACAGACTGTGCTTTATTCTCCCGCCCCAGGTCCAGTCCTGAGTCTCCACTTCATCTAGTGTCTGTTGTCATCTGCAGTGATGAGACAAAAGTATGGCAGCCAATGATGGAGCATGGGGACGGTGCTGGCAACCCAAGCAGAGCTGACGAGGAAGATTGCCTGCCGGGCTGCAGACAGTAACAGGCACCAGGGTTGGACCCGGGGAGAAGGAATAAAGTCAGTTTGTATTTACAAACAAACTAGAGCCGGAGAACAGAGGTTCCTGAAACTAGAAAACTACTTTAATGATTGGCAAATTCTTTAGATTATGATAAAGTATAAGTCCTGGCTAGGGCCCTAACCACAAGGGGATGGTCAGGAACAGGATGGTGGGGACAGGAATATGCAGCTTCACGGACATGGACAGGGACACAGCAGCACGGCCATGGGCAGCAGGGACGCGGCACGGCCATGGGCAGCAGAGACGCGCCACGGCCATGGGCAGCAGAGACACGGCACGGCCATGGGCAACAGAGACACGGCACGGCCATGGGCAGCAGAGACGCGCCACGGCTATGGGCAGCAGAGACGCGCCACGGCCATGGGCAGCAGAGACACGGCACTGCTATAGGCAGCAGAGACGCGGCACGGCCATGGGCAGCAGAGAAGCAGTACCACCATGGGTAACAGAGAAGCGGCACAGCTATTGGAATCAGAGAAGCGGCACTGCCATAGGCAGCAGAGAAGAGGTACAACCATGGACAGCAGGGCGGCAGCATGGCCATGGGCACCAGAGAAGCAGCACCGCCATGGGTAACAGAGAAGCGGCACAACTATTGGCATCAGAGAAGTGGCATGGCCATAGGCAGCAGAGAAGAAGAGGTACAACCATGGATAGCAGGGGCGCGGCACGGCCATGGGCAGCAGACGCGGTACGGCCATGGGCAGCAGAGACGCGGCACGGCCATGGGCAGCAGAGATGCGGCACGGCCATGGGCAGCAGAGACGCGGCACGGCCATGGGCAGCAGAGAAGCGGCACGGCCATGGGCAGCAGAGAAGCGGCACGGCCATGGGCAGCAGAGACGCGGCACAGCCATGGGCAGCAGAGACGCGGCACGGCCATGGGCAGCAGAGAAGCGGCACGGCCATGGGCAGCAGAGATGCGACTCGGTCATGGGCAGCAGAGAGGTGGCACAGCCATGGACACCAGAAAAGCGACACGGCCATGGGCAGCAGAGATGAGGCACGGCCATGAGCAGCAGAGAAAAGGCACAACCATGGGCAGCAGAGATGCGCCACAGACACGGGTTGTGACGTGGCAGCAGGGATGCAGCGGCATAGCCATAAGCAGTAGGGACTCGGCAGTATGGACATAGGTAGCAGGAACGTGACTGCTCGGATATGGCCAGCAGGGACGTGGCGGCACAGACACTGACAGCATGGACGCGGCGGTGGCACGGAGATGGGCAGCAGGGACACGGCGGCATGGACATGGGCAGCAGGGACGCGGCAGCATAGACATGACAAGCAGCAGGGACGGGGCACGGCCATGGGCAGGGATGTTATGGCACAAATATCTGTAGCAGAGAAGCGACACGGCCATGGGCAGCAGAGACTCGGCAAGGCCTTTGGCAGCGGAGATGTGGCACGCCATGGATAGAAGAGCAGCATGGCTGTGGGCAACGGTGATGCAGCATCGCTGCCCATGGCCGTGCTGCTTTTGTTGCCCACAGCCATGCCGCTTCTCTGTTGCCCATGGCTGTGCCGCGTCTCTGCTGCCCATGGCTGTGACTCGTCTCCGCTGCCCATGGCTGAGACGAGTCACAGCCATCGGCAGCAGAGACGCGGCACAGCCGTGGGCAACAGAGAAGCGGCATGGCTGTGGGCAACAAAAGCAGCACGGCCATGGGCAGCAGAGATGCGGCACGGCCATGGGCAGCAGAGATGCGGCACGGCCATGGGCAGCAGAGATGCGGCACGGCCATGGGCAGCAGAGATGCGGCACGGCCATGGGCAGCAGAGATGCGGCACGGCCATGGGCAGCAGACATGCGGCACGGCCATGGGCAGCAGACATGCGGCACGGCCATGGGCAGCAGACATGCGGCACGGCCATGGGCAGCAGACATGCGGCACGGCCATGGGCAGCAGACATGCGGCACGGCCATGGGCAGCAGACATGCGGCACAGCCATAGACAGTGAAGACGCGGCACAGCCATGGGAAAAAGGGAAATTGCACAGCCATGGCCAGCAGAGAGATGGCACGACCATGGGCAGTAGAGAAGTGGCACAGCCATGGCCAGCAGAGAGATGGCACGACCATGGGCAGTAGAGAAGTGGTACAGCCATGAGCAGTGGAAATACAGCACGGCCATGGGCAGCGGAAACGCAGCACGGCCAAGGACAGTGGAGAAGCGGAACGGCTGTGTCCAGTGGACACACGGGATGGCCATGGGCAGAAGAGAGATGGCATGCCATGGATAGAGAAGTGGCACGGCCATAGGCAGCAGAGACACGGCTTGGCCATGGGTAGTGGAGATGTGGTACGCCATGGATAGAAAAGCAGCATGGCCATGGATAGCCGAGACGTGGCACAGCCAAAGACAGCGGAGACACGGCACAGCCATGGGCAGCAGAGATGCGGCACAGACATGGGCCATGACGTGGCAGCAGGGATGCAGCGGCATGGCCGTATGCAGTAGGGATGCAGCGGTACGGACATGGACAGCAGGGTCGTGGCTGAACAGACATTGGCAGCAGGGAAGCGGCTGCACGGACATGGGCAGCAGGGATGCGGTGGCACGGTCATAGGCAACAGAGACATGGCACGGCCATGGGTGGAAGAGACGGGGCACGGCCGTGGGCAGAGATGCAGTGGCAGGGATGTTACGGGCCAAATAACAGTAGTAGAGAATTAGCGGCACAAATATTGGTAGCGGAAAAAGCGGCACGGCCATGGGCAGCGGAGGAGCAGCACAGCCATGGGCAGCGGAGATGTGGCATGCCATGGATAGAAGAGCAGCACGGCCGTGGCCAGCGGAGATACGGTACGGCCATGGGCAGCGGAGATGAGTCACGGCCATGAGCAGCGGAAATGTGGCATAGCTGTGGACAACAGAGAAGCGGCATGGCTATGGGCAACAGAAGCGGCATGTCCATGGGCAGCAGAAAAGAGTCACAGCCATGGGCAGCAGAAAAGAGTCACAGTCATGGGCAACAGAAGCGGCACGGCCATGGGCAGCAGGGACGTGGCGGCATGGACATGTGCAACAGGGACGTGGCGGCACGGACATAGGCAGTAGGGATGCAGTGGCACAGTCATAGGCAACAGAGATACGGCACGAGCATGGGTAGCAGAGACGGGGCACGGCCATGGGCAGGGATGCAGCGGCAGGGATGTTATGACTCAAATATCGGTAGTAGCAATTTAGCTGCAAAAATATCGGTAGCAGAGAACCGGCACAGCCATGGGCAGCTGAGACTCGGCACGGCCATGGACAGCGGAGAACGCGGCACGGTCATGGGAAACAGGGAAATGGCACGGCCAAGGGCAGCAGAGACTCGGCACGGCCATGGCCAGCAGAGAGGTGGCACGGCCAAGGGCAGCGGAAACGTGGCATGGCCATGGGCAGTGGAGAAGCGGAACGGCTGTGGCCAGAGGACATGTGGGATGGCCATGGGCAGCGGAGAGATGGCATGCCATGGATAGAGAAGTCGTGTGGAAGACGTGTTTGCCACGTCAAAATATGTTGTGGGTTGGAGTTTGGAGCATCATTTTTTAAAGAATAAAGATAGAGATTGGAGATAATTGTGTTCGTGTAATCTCAGCGCTCTACCAAAGAACTGCTTAAACCATTTCTACATGGATAGAGAAGTGGCACAGCCATGGGCAGTGGAGATATGGCACGCCATGGATAGAGAAGCGGCAAGGCCATGGGTAGTGGAGATGCGGCACGGCCAAAGACAGCAGAGAAGCGGCACGGCATGGGCAGCAAAAAAAGCAGCACAGTCATGGGCAGCAAAAATGCGGCACAGACATGGGCTGTGTCTTGGCAGCAGGGATGCAGCGGCATGGCCATAGGCAGTAGGGACACGGCAATACAGACATGGGCAGCAGGGACGCAGCGGCACGGACATGGGCAGCAGGGACCCAGCGGCACGGACATGGGCAGCAGGGACCCAGCGGCACCGACATGGGCAGCAGGGACGCAGCGGCACCGACATGGGCAGCAGGGACGCAGCGGCACCGACATGGGCAGCAGGGACGCAGCGGCACCGACATGGGCAGCAGGGACGCAGCGGCACCGACATGGGCAGCAGGGACGCAGCGGCACCGACATGGGCAGCAGGGACGCAGCGGCACCGACATGGGCAGCAGGGACGCAGCGGCACCGACATGGGCAGCAGGGACGCAGCGGCACCGACATGGGCAGCAGGGACGCAGCGGCACCGACATGGGCAGCAGGGACGCAGCGGCACCGACATGGGCAGCAGGGACGCAGCGGCACCGACATGGGCAGCAGGGACGCAGCGGCACCGACATGGGCAGCAGGGACGCAGCGGCACCGACATGGGCAGCAGGGACGCAGCGGCACCGACATGAGCAGCAGGGACGCAGCGGCACCGACATGGGCAGCAGGGACGCAGCGGCACCGACATGGGCAGCAGGGACGCAGCGGCACCGACATGGGCAGCAGGGACGCAGCGGCACCGACATGGGCAGCAGGCACGCAGCGGCACGGACATGGGCAGCAGGCACGCAGCGGCACGGACATGGGCAGCAGGCACGCAGCGGCACGGACATGGGCAGCAGGCACGCAGCGGCACGGACATGGGCAGCAGGCACGCAGCGGCACGGACATGGGCAGCAGGCACGCAGCGGCACGGACATGGGCAGCAGGGAAGCAGAGGCACGGACATGGGCAGCAGGGACGCAGAGGCACGACATGGGTAGCAGGGAAGCAGAGGCATGGACATGGGCAGCAGGGACGTGGTGGCACAGTCATAGGCAACAGAGACACGACACGGCCACGGGTAGCAGAGAGGGGGCACAGCCATGGGCAGAATACAGCGGCAGGGATGTTAAGGCACACATATCGGTAGAAGAGAATTAGCGGCACAAATATTGGTAGCGGAGAAGCGGCACAGCCGTAAGCCGCTGAGACTCGGCACGGCCATGGGCAGCGGAGGCGCAGCACGGCCATGGACAGCAGGGATGCTGTGCCGGCCATGGGCAGTGAAAATGTGGCACGCCATGGATCGGAAAGTGGCACGCCCGTGGCCAGCGGAGATGCAGCACGGCCATGAGCAGCGGAGACGCGGCACAGCCGTTGGCAATAGAGAAGCGGCATGGCTATGGGCGGCAGAGAAGAGGCACAGCCATAGGCAGCAGAGAAGCGGCACGGCCGTGGGCTACGGAGATGCGGCACAGCCAAGGGCAGCAGGAACGCAGAGGCATGGACATGGGCAACAGGGATGCGGCGGCACGGACATGGGCAGCAGGGACGCGGCGGCACGGACATGGGCAGCAGGGACGTGGTGGCACAGTCATAGGCAACAGAGACACGGCCATGGGTAGCAGAGACGGGACACGGCCATGGGCAAGTATGCAGCTACAGGGATGTTTGGACACAAATATCGGTAGTATGAAATTAGCGGCACAAATATCGGTAGAGAAGTGGCACGGCCATGGGCAGCTGAGACTCGGCACGGCAATCGGCAACGGACACACTGCACGGCCATGGGCAGCGGAGGCGCAGCACAGCCATGAACAGCGGACATGCGACACGGTCATGGGCAGCAGAGATGTGGCATGCCATGGATAGAAAAGTGTGGCACGCCCGTGGCCAGCGGAGATGCAGCACGGCCATGGGCAACGGAAATGCGGCACAGCAGTGGGTAACAGAAGCGGCATGGCTATGGGGAACAGAAGCGGCATGGCCATGGGCAGCAGAGAAGAGGCACAGCCATGGGCAACAGAGAAGCGGCATGGCCATGGGCAGCGGTGATGCGGCACAGCCATGGCAGCGGCGATGCGGCACAGCCATGGCAGCGGAGATGCGGCACGGCCATGGGCAAGAGAAGTGGTATGACTATGGGCAGCAGAGACTCAGCACGGCCATGGGCAGCAAAGAAGTGGCACAGACATGGGCAGTGGAGATACAGCACGGCCATGGACAGAGGAAACGCGGCTCGGTCACGGGCAGCAGAGACAAGTTACGGCCATGGGCATTGGAAACGCGTCACGGCCAAGGACAGTGGAGAATTGGCACGGCTGTGGCCAGCAGACACTTGGGATGGTCAAGGGTAGCGGATAGATGGCATGCCATAGAGAAGCGGCATGGCCAAGGATATCGGAGACGCGGCACGGCCATGGGCAGTGGAGTTGCAGCATGGCCATGGGCAGCAGAGAAGAGGCACTGCCATGGCCAGGAAGATGGCAGCAAGGATGTGGCAGCACGGCCATGGGAACCAGAGAGGCGGCACGGCCATGGGCAGCAGAGAAGAGGCACGGCTATGGGCAGCAGAGAAGAGGCACGACATGGGCAGCGGAAATACGGCACGGCCATGGGCAGCGGGGACGTGGCACACAAGTCGCACAGATATCGGCACACGGGGCACAGCCATGGGCAGGAAGGTGGCAGCAGGGATATGGCGGCATGGTCATAGGAAGCTGAGATGTGACGGCACAACATGGGCAGCGAAGACACGGCACAGATCTCTGCACACACATCTGGCAGATTGCACAGATGTCGGCACACACGACGCACAGATGTCCGAAACAGATCGCACAGATGTCGGCACACACGACGCACAGATGTCCGCAACAGATCGCACAGAAAACGCAACAGATCGCACAGATGTCCGCAGCAGATCGCACAGATGTCCGCAGCAGATCGCACAGATGTCCGCAACAGATCGCACAGATGTCCGCAACAGATCGCACAGATGTCCGCAACAGATCGCACAGATGTCCGCAACAGATCGCACAGATGTCCGCAACAGATCGCACAGATGTCCGCAGCAGATCGCACAGATGTCCGCAGCAGACCGCACAGATGTCGACACACACGTCGTACAGATGTCGGCAGCAGATCGCACAGATGTCGACACACACGTCGTACAGATGTCGGCAGCAGATCGCACAGATGTCGACACACACGTCGTACAGATGTCGGCAGCAGATCGCACAGATGTCGACACACACGTCGTACAGATGTCGGCAGCAGATCGCACAGATGTCGACACACACGTCGTACAGATGTCGGCAGCAGATCGCACAGATGTCCGCAACAGATCGCACAGATGTCCGCAACAGATCGCACAGATGTCCGCAACAGATCGCACAGATGTCCGCAACAGATCGCACAGATGTCCGCAACAGATCGCACAGATGTCCGCAACAGATCGCACAGATGTCCGCAACAGATCGCACACATGTCGACACACACGTCGTACAGATGTCGGCAGCAGATCGCACAGATGTCGGCAGTACCTGTCCGCTGGCCCGGCTCTGCAGCAGATCGCACAGATGTCGGAACACATTGTCGCACAGATGTCGGCAGATCGCACAGATGTCGGCACACAGATCGCACAGATGTCGGAACACACGTCGCACAGATGTCGGAACACACGTTGCACAGATGTCGGCAGATCGCACAGATGTCAGCACACAGATCGCACAGATGTCGGCACACAGATCGCACAGATGTCGGAACACACGTCGCACAGATGTCGGAACACACGTCGCACAGATGTCGGCAGATCGCACAGATGTCAGCACACAGATCGCACAGATGTCGGCACACAGATCGCACAGATGTCGGCACACAGATCGCACAGATGTCGGAACACAGATCGCACAGATGTCGGCACACAGATCGCACAGATGTCGGCACACAGATCGCACAGATGTCGGCACACAGATCGCACAGATGTCGGCACACAGATCGCACAGATGTCGGCAGATCGCACAGATGTCCGCACACACGTCGCACAGATGTTGGTACACTGATCGCACAGATGTCGGCAGTACCTGTCCGCTGGCCCGGCTCTGCAGCAGGCTCTCCAGGTACAGGTCGGACAGGGCGGACCTCATGCTCGGGCTGTCGCTGATCTCCACTGTCATGTCGTCTCTGTCCTGGTCCCGCTGTCGGTAGGACTTTGCTCTTCTTCCTCTGCCCCTCCTCCTCCTCCTCCTCGGCCGCTCTCTCACCTATTTATCAGCACAGAAGAGGCTGAGTCAGGAGAGATGCGGCAATACTGATAATGAATGTGCCGAGCTCAACAATCCTCTGCAGGAAGTCCGGCCCGCCACCGCCGCCTCACACACAGGAGCTCCGCACCGCCCCGGGGCCGCTACACTCCGCCCCGCACAGCCGCTGCTACACGGAGCACACCGGACACACAGCGTCACCACCGGCCCCCTCTACCTCCGGTGTGGGCAATGGTACGGCCGAGGTCACATGACCGGCCTGGACACGGTCATGTGATCACAGAGTGCTGAGCAGAGCGGTCGGTTGGTCATGTGACGGAGGAGGAGGGGTCACATCAATGACGTCACAACAGAGCCTGAGATAAACAAGGTGGTACACAGAACTAAGGGGGATGGGCATGTGTATGTTGTATGTTCTACACACACAGAAAGAGGGGACTTCATTGGTCCCTGCACATTACATAGACTAGACTGCTGCAGCCTGTGACTGACTGCAAGATGGCTTCAGCAGATCAGCATGATAAAGCAGCCAAGGCCAAATACACATCTACGTCACTGAGTATATACAGAACTAGCTGTAGTACCCGGCTACGCCCGGGTTAATAAATAACTGCTGTTAGCTATAACAAAATAGAATTTGAATATGTCATATTAATTACCTGTAAGAAAATAGAAGCTGAGCTGTGATTGGTTGCTCCAGCCAACAGTAAACCCTCCCCCCGGCCGGGCAGTATATGTTACCTCACACATACACATAATAGACAGCTCATGTGACTGACATCTGCCTTAATTCCCTATATGGCACATGTGTTGCACATTGGCTGTTTTTAATCAGATGTTTATGTTTGGAAATTAAAGATAGCACACGTATGAGTAGAGTTGTGTGAGGTGATTTGTGCACATCTGTGTCTGTGTGTGGTGTGTGTGTCCCTGGGGTGTGTGTGTCCCTGTCGGATGGGGTCTGTGTGGTGTGTGTCTCTGTTGTGTGTGTCTCTTTGTGGTGTGTGTGTGTTTGTTCGGGTGCGTGGTGAGTATCCAATGTTGGTGCTGCACTTTAGCGACTATACACTTGCTGTTACTCTTTGTGTGCATGTGGTGTGTATACATGTCCCCGTGCGTGGTGAATATCCCATGTTGGGGCCCCACCTTAGTGACTATATGCTGGTATGTGCTGTTAGTCTTTGGCACTGTCATTAAGCCCCTCTCATTCACAACTGTCAACTGGTAACTGTCACTTTCTCTCCATTATGTAGATAGGGCCAAAATTGTTTGGTGAATTGGAAAGCGCGGGGTTAAAATTTCGCCTCACAACATAGCCTGTGACGCTCCCGGGGTCCAGACATGTGACTGTGCAAAATTTTGTGGTTGTAGCTGGCAGCTGTCGATTTTAATCCAATGCTTTTCCTTTTACTTTTTCCCCATTATGTAGATAGGGGCAAAATTGTTTTGTTGACTGTGCAAAATTTTGTGGCTGCAGTTGCGACAGTGTAGATGCCAATCCCGGATATACACACATACATACATACACACACACATACACACATTCAGCTTTATATATTAGATAATACAGATACTGAGGATTTCACCCAGAGAAAAACAAGATGCTAGCACAGCCAGAAATTGCAAAAAAATATATATGTGTATCTACCCCTGTTTATGCCTTACTGCACAAAAATAAAGACATTTAGCAGGAGATAGCAGCATTAAATCTCCTGAGCTACTCCTCCAAACGCCAAGGAATGTCTCAATTGGAGTAGTCCTAACTCTACGTATTGTTATAATTCTGATGTGTCCTGTAGACAGCATAATACAATGTAGAAAGGACCAATTTAAAGCAAACACTCACCCATACATGTCAGACACAGCTTCCCATGCTGCTAGGAGGTCCAGTGGATCAAGAGCAACTGAGGCTCAGACACCTGCAACCTGCATCACAGGTGTCTGGGCTATTTCACAGTTTAACCCCCACCATCCCGTCCCAGCCTTATGGGTAAAGCATGTCAAGTCTGGGTGAATGAAGCTGATATAAAAAAAAACCTCAAGGCTGGAGGAGGCAGCTGCAATGTGAACAGCTACCAAAAATAATGTAGTCAAATGCAGATGGCAACAGACAATTTCTAGCATGCACGGCGAGTGGTGGTTAGCCACTTAAACCAAACCAGAGAAAAACAAGATGCCAGCACAAAAAATATATATGTGTATCTACCCATGTTTATGCCATACTGCACAAAAATAGAGACATTTAGCAGGAGATTGCAGCATTGAATCCCCTGAGCTACTCCTCCAAACGCCAAGGAATGTCCTTGACGCTGGGGGAGTGGCTCAGGAGATTCAATGCTGCAATCTCCTGCAAAATGTCTCTATTTTTGTTGAGGGAGGAAAGGGTAGGGGGTTTGTTCGTGCTCACCAAATTCCAACGGACCGGATGGTGCCAGAAGGAGACGTCCCGTACGTCCAAGAGGATTATATGTAGTAATGGATCCGGCACCGGACACTTCTCCAATATTCAAAATTTATTCAGTAATGTTCATGAGATCATAAAATCAGCGACCTAGGGAGCGCAGTCCCGCTGGACGCGTTTCGTACACAGTACTTCATCAGCAGCTTAAAACCAAATGAACAACAATTCACATATATACCATGTGAAGCCCCCCCCCCCCCCCATTACTGATTGGTAATTAGTATTCAGCTGGTAGGCTGGAGAAGCCTATATCAACTACTTACAGGAAAAGCCAGACCAAATCTATGACTTCTAACATCATGCAAATACATGAATCGTGACAAAAACACTGTGTGCCAACATACCTACAATAAAATTACATGTTTTTATATATATGTACATGCTTCGTATGTCACACTCAACGAGAAACTGGGTTCAATGAAAATAAGAGCAATCCGTACGGTAAGGGTTCCAGAAAACAGTACAAGGCTGGAGGACAGGAATGGTGCTTCTGGGAAAGAGCACAGCAAGGGTTCCAGGACACAGAGCACAAGGAAGGCCTGACCAGTCAGCAAGGCAGAAGCAAACTGACTTAATAATCAGGCACCTCCCATCAGAGGAGGTGGACTGATATACCATGGGAAGAGCAGCTATTGGTCAAGGGGAGTGTCAGGTTGGACCTTGCCAGCCCCTAGAGTCACAGGGAAGGAGTGCACCTAGCGCGCCGCTGAGTAGGCTCATGAAAATGACCACAGTAATGTGCTCATGTGCGAACCTGGCGGTCAGCTGACAGGAAGGCAACATGGCGACGGCTCCGAGACACAGCACGCCTGAATGCCGGATGCCCGGTCGGCAGAGGATCAGGAGATGCCGACCCAGGAGAGGTGAGCTGGGAAGCGGTGCCAGGGGGCCTAACAGTACCCCCTCCCTCACGCCCCTCCACCAAAGGCGCGCTAAGAACCTCGCCAGAATGCGTGGCTCATCAATGTTCTCCCGTGGCTCCCACGTCCTCTCCTCAGGACCAAAGCCAGCCCAGTCAATTAGGAAGAGGGTCTTGCCTCTACTCTTCTTCATAGCAAGGATGTCCCTGACTTCATAGACATCCTCAGAGCTGAGAGGCCGTGGCACAGTACTGGAGGAGGGATGATAGCGATTGAGCACCACGGGTTTCAACAACGAGACATGGAAGAAGTTAGGGATGCGAAGCGAGGCAGGTAGTCTCAGCTTGTAGGCAACATCGTTGATGCGTCCTAGGACTTCGAAGGGGCCGATATAACGGGGCCGCAACTTGTAGGATGGCACCTTTAGCCTGACGTATCTGGAAGAAAGCCACACTTTATCGCCCGGGAGAAAAGATGGCGAATCCACACGTCTCTTATCAGCATCCCTCTTCATCCTGCCGGAGGCTTGTGTGAGAGCGTCTCTGGTCTCGCTCCAGATCCTGGAGAAGTCCATGGACAATGCATCAGCTGCCGGATTGCCGGATGCTGAGGAGATCGGAAGAGGTAAACCAGGATGTTGCCCGAATACCACGAAAAAAGGGGATTTAGCTGACAACTTACTAGAGTGATTGTTGTATGCGAATTCCGCCCAAGGAAAGAGACTGGTCCAGTTATCGTGATGAGCGCTGGCGAAGTGCCGAAGATAGGTGGTGAGGACTTGGTTAATGCGCTCCACCTGCCCGTTGGACTGAGGATGATAGGCAGAGGAGAAGTCCAGCGTGACGTCCATATGCTTGCACAGCGCCCTCCAGAACCGGGAAGTGAACTGGACTTCTCTATTGGACACAATATGTCGAGGAACTCCATGGAGCCGGAAGATGTGTTCAATGAATATCTTGGCTAACTCAGGAGCAGATGGTAGACCGCGTAAAGGAACGAAGTCAGCCATTTTGGAGAAGCAATCCACGATTACCCATATGACCATACAGCCGGAGGAGCAAGGGAGATCCGTAATGAAATCCATCTCTATATGCCGCCAAGGAGCCGACGGGAACGGAAGAGGCGGTAGACGTCCTGCCGGCAACCATCTGGACACCTTATTCCTAGCACAAGATGGACATGAGGCAATGAAGTCGTGGACGTCTTGACGGATAGTAGGCCACCAATAGTGATGAGTGATCAAAGAAAGAGACTTTTTAACTCCAACGTGACCAGCAATTCTCGACGAGTGTCCCCATGACAGGACCGTCCTCTGATTCTGGGCGACGAATGTCTTACTCGGTGGAAGTCCGGCTACATGTAAGGGAGCCACAGTGATTATTTTGGTAGGGTCGACGATATGGAAGAGCTCATCTTCCACATCCGACGGCTGGAAGGACCGCGACAGGGCATCAGCCTTGACATTTTTACTACCAGGTCGGAAGTGCAGTTCAAAATTGAAACGGGCAAAGAACAGGGACCACCGGTATTGCCAGGGTTTGAGCCTCTGGGCAGACTGGAGATAAGCCAGGTTCTTGTGGTCAGTGAAGATTATGAACGGATGGACAGCACCCTCGAGGAGGTGTCGCCACTCCTCCAGTGCCAATTTGATGGCCAGCAATTCACGATCCCCGATTGAGTAATTGCGCTCTGACGTAGTGAATGCCTTGGAGAAGAACCCACATGTGACTAACCGACCCGAAGAGGATTTCTGGGAGAGGACAGTCCCCGCTCCTATGGAGGAGGCGTCTACCTCTACGATAAACTGTCTGTTTACCTCTGGTCAGTGCAAGGTGGGAGCCTCGAAGAAAGAGCGCTTTAGGGAGGAAAAGGCAGTTTCAGCCTCTGGGGTCCAGGCACAAGCTTTTGCTCCCTTACAGATGAGAGCGGTGATGGGCTTGATCAAGGACGAAAAATGGGGAATGAATTGCCTGTAATAATTTGCAAAGCAAAGGAACCGCTGAATAGCCTTAGTCCCCACAGGACGGGGCCACTTCAGAACAGCAGAGAGCTTCTCAGGATCCATCCGGAATCTGGAATTAGAGATGATGTATCCGAGGAAGGGCAATGAGGTCTGCTCAAAGACACACTTCTCCATCTTGGCGTACAATCGATTCCTACTCAGTCGCAGAAGGACTTGCCGTACGTACTGTCTATGAGAGGACAAATCCGGAGAGAAGATGAGGATGTCGTCCAAATATACCACCACACAGGTGTACAATAAATCACGGAAGATGTCATTGACGAACTCTTGGAATACTGCGGGAGCATTACACAACCCGTACGGCATGACCAAATACTCATAGTGGCCTTCCGGGGTATTGAAAGCCGTCTTCCATTCGTCTCCGGCACGTATGCGAACAAGGTTGTAGGCACCTCGTAGGTCCAATTTCGTAAAGATGCGAGCCCCTTTGAGCCTGTCAAAGAGCTCCAGAATCAGTGGTAGGGGGTATTTGTTCTTGATGCTGATGGCATTCAAACCTCTGTAATCAATGCAGGGTCGAAGAGTGCCCTCCTTTTTGTTCACAAAGAAATATCCTGCGCCAGCAGGAGACATGGATTTTCGGATGAAGCCCCTGGCCAAATTGTCCGTGATGTACTCGGACATGGCTTGTGACTCAGCCGGGGACAACGGATAGATATGTCCCCTGAGTGGTGTAGCACCCAGTATCAGATCAATAGGGCAATCATAAGGCCTATGAGGTGGGAGAACCTTTGCCTCCATTTTGTTGAAGACATTCGCATACTGCCAATACGCATCCGGGTCAAGTGCGCCCCCTGTGAAGGTGCTGGCCGGGCGCCGAGCCCAGCTCCGGGTCAAGTGCTCCCCCCCGTGAAGGCGCTGGCCGGGCGCCGAGCCCAGATCCTGGTCAAGTGGGCACCCCCCGAAGGCGCTGGCCGGTCGCCGAGCCCAGCTCCGGGTCAAGTGCTCCCCCCCGTGAAGGCGCCGAGCCCAGCTCCGGGTCAAGTGCGCCCCCCGTGAAGGCGCTGGCCGGGCGCCGAGCCCAGCTCCGGGTCAAGTGCGCCCCCGTGAAGGCACTGGCCGGGCGCCGAGCACAGCTCCTGGTCAAGGGCGCCCCCCGTGAAGGCGCTGGCCGGGCGCCGAGCCCAGCTCCGGGTCAAGTGCGCCCCCTGTGAAGGTGCTGGCCGGGCGCCGAGCCCAGCTCCGGGTCAAGTGCGCCCCCGTGAAGGCGTTGGCCGGTCTCCGAGCCCAGCTCCGGGTCAAGTGCTCCCCCCCGTGAAGGCGCTGGCCGGGCGCCGAGCCCAGATCCTGGTCAAGTGGGCCCCCCCCGAAGGCGCTGGCCGGGCGCCGAGCCCAGCTCCTGGTCAAGTGCGCCCTCCGTGATGGAGCTGGCCGGGCGCCGAGCCCAGCTCCGGGTCAAGTGCGCCCCCCGTGAAGGCGCTGGCCGGGCGCCGAGCACTGCTCCGGGTCAAGTGCGCCCCCCGTGAAGGCGCTGGCCGGTCGCCGAGCCCAGCTCCGGGTCAAGTGCTGTCCCCCGTGAAGGCGCTGGCCGGGCGCCGAGCCCAGCTCCGGGTCAAGTGCGCCCCCCGTGAAGGTGTTGGCCGGGCGCCGAGCCCAGCTCCGGGTCAAGTGCGCTCCCCATGATGGCGCTGGCCGAGCGCCGAGCCCAGCTCCGGGTCAAGTGCGCCCCCCGTGAAGGTGCTGGCCGGGCGCCGAGCCCAGCTCCGGGTCAAGTGCGCCCCCCGTGAAGGCGCTGGCCGGTCGCCGAGCCCAGCTCCGGGTCAAGTGCCCCCCCCGTGAAGGTGCTGGCCGGGCGTCGAGCCCAGCTCCGGGTCAAGTGCGCCCCCCCCCCCCGTGAAGGCGCCGAGCCCAGCTCCTGGTCAAGTGCGCCCCCCGTGAAGGCGCTGGCCGGGCGCCGAGCCCAGCTCCGGGTCAAGTGCTCCCCCCCGTGAAGGTGCTGGCCGGGCGCCGAGCCCAGCTCCGAGTCAAGTGCTCTCCCCCGTGAAGGCGCTGGCCGGGCGCCGAGCCCAGCTCCGGGTCAAGTGCGCCCCCCGTGAAGGCGCTGGCCGAGCCCAGCTCCGGGTCAAGTTCGCCCCCTGTGAAGGCGCGGCCGGGCCGCCGAGCCCAGCTCCGGGTCAAGTGCGCCCCCCGTGAAGGTGCTGGCCGGGCGCCAAGCCCAGCTCCTGGTCAAGTGCGCTCCCTGTGATGGTGCTGGCCGAGCGCCGAGCCCAGCTCCGGGTCAAGTGCGCCCCCCGTGAAGGCGCTGAGCCCAGCTCCGGGTCAAGTGCGCCCCCCGTAAAAGCGCTGGCCGGGCGCCGAGCCCAGCTCCGGGTCAAGTGCGCCCCCCGTGAAGGCGCTGGCCGGGCGCCGAGCCCAGCTCCGGGTCAAGTGCTCCCCCCGTGAAGGCGCTGGCCGGGCGCCAGCCCAGCTCCGGGTCAAGTGCTCTCCCCCGTGAAGGCGCTGGCCGGGCGCCGAGCCCAGCTCCGGGTCAAGTGCGCCCCCCGTGAAGGCGCTGGCCGGGCGCCGAGCCCAGCTCCGGGTCAAGTGCGCCCTCCGTGAAGGCGCTGGCCGAGCCCAGCTCCGGGTCAAGTTCGCCCCCTGTGAAGGCGCTGGCCGGGCGCCAAGCCCAGCTCCGGGTCAAGTGCACCCCCCGTGAAGGTGCTGGCCGGGCGCCGAGCCCAGCTCCTGGTCAAGTGCGCTCCCCGTGATGGTGCTGGCCGAGCGCCGAGCCCAGCTCCGGGTCAAGTGCGCCCCCCGTGAAGGCGCTGGCCGGACGCCGAGCCCAGCTCCGGGTCAAGTGCGCCCCCCGTGAAGGCGGTGGCCGGGCGCCGAGCCCAGCTCCGGGTCAAGTGCGCCCCCCGTGAAGGCGCTGGCCGGTCGCCGAGCCCAGCTCCGGGTCAAGTGCTCCCCCCCGTGAAGGCGCTGGCCGGGCGCCGAGGCCAGCTCCGGGTCAAGTGCGCCCCCCAGTAAGGCGCTGGCCGGGCGCCGAGCACAGCTCCTGGTCAAGGGCGCCCCCCCGTGAAGGCGCTGGCCGGGCGCCGAGCCCAGCTCCGGGTCAAGTGCGCCCCCTGTGAAGGTGCTGGCCGGGCGCCGAGCCCAGCTCCGGGTCAAGTGCGCCCCCCGTGAAGGCGCTGGCCGGGCGCCGAGCCCAACTCCGGGTCAAGTGCGCCCCCCGTGAAGGCGTTGGCCGGTCGCCGAGCCCAGCTCCGGGTCAAGTGCTCCCCCCGGTGAAGGCGCTGGCCGGGCGCCGAGCCTAGATCCTGGTCAAGTGGGCCCCCCCCGAAGGCGCTGGCCTGGCGCCGAGCCCAGCTCCTGGTCAAGTGCGCCCTCCGTGAAGGAGCTGGCCGGGCGCCGAGCCCAGCTCCGGGTCAAGTGCGCCCCCCCCCCGTGAAGGCGCCGAGCCCAGCTCTGGGTCAAGTGCGCCCCCCGTGAAGGCGCTGGCCGGGCGCCGAGCCCAGCTCCGGGTCAAGTGCTCCCCCCCGTGAAGGCGCCGAGCCCAGCTCCGGGTCAAGTGCACCCCCCGTGAAGGCGCCGAGCCCAGCTCCGGGTCAAGTGCGCCCCCCGTGAAGGCGCCGAGCCCAGCTCCGGGTCAAGTGCGCCCCCCGTGAAGGCGCCGAGCCCAGCTCCGGGTCAAGTGCGCCCCCCCGTGAAGGCGCCGAGCCCAGCTCCGGGTCAAGTGTGCACCCCGTGAAGGCGCTGGCCGGGCGCCGAGTCCAGCTCCGGGTCAAGTGCGCCCCCCGTGAAAGCGCCGAGCCCAGCTCCGGGTCAAGTGCGCCCCCCGTGAAGGCGCTGGCCGGGCGCCGAGCACTGCTCCGGGTCAAGTGCTCCCCCCGTGAAGGCGCTGGTCGGTCGCCGAGCTCAGCTCCGGGTCAAGTGCTCTCCCCCGTGAAGGCGCTGGCCGGGCGCCGAGCCCAGCTCCGGGTCAAGTGCGCCCCCCGTGAAGGTGTTGGCCGGGCGCCGAGCCCAGCTCCGGGTCAAGTGCGCCCCCCGTGAAGGCGCTGGCCGGGCACCGAGCCCAGCTCCGGATCAAGGGCGCCCCCCATGAAGGCGCTGGCCGGGCGCCGAGCCCAGCTCCGGGTCAAGTGCGCCCCCATGAAGGCGCTGGCCGGGCGCCGAGCCCAGCTCCGGGTCAAGTGCGCCCCCCGTGAAGGCGCCGAGCCCAGCTCCGGGTCAAGTGCGCCCCCCGTGAATGCGCTGGCCGGGTGCCGAGCCCAGCTCCGGGTCAAGTGCGCCCCCCGTGAAGGCGCTGGCCGGGTGCCGAGCCCAGCTCCGGGTCAAGTGCGCCCCCCATGAAGGCGCTGGCCGGGCGCCGAGCCCAGCTCCGGGTCAAGTGCGCCCCCCGTGAAGGCGCTGGCTGGGCGCCGAGCCCAGCTCCAGGTCAACTGCGCCCCCCCATGAAGGCGCTGGCCGGGCGCCTAGCCCAGCTCCGGGTCAAGTGCGCCCCCTGTGAAGGCGCCGAGCCCAGCTCCGGGTCAAGTGCGCCCCCCGTGAAGGTGCTGGTTGCGCCCTGAGCCCAGCTCCGGGTCAAGTGCGCCCCCCGTGAAGGCGCTGGCCGGGTGCCGAGCCCAGCTCCGGGTCAAGTGCGCCCCCCGTGAAGGCGCTGGCCGGGCTCCGAGCCCAGCTCCGGGTCAAGTGTGCCCCTCGTGAAGGCGCTGGCCGGGCGCCGAGCCCAGCTCCGGGTCAATTCCCCCCGTGAAGACGCTGGCCGGGCGCCGAGCCCAGCTTCGGGTCAAGTGCGCCCCCCGTGAAGGCGCTGGGAACCTACAGATAGCATGTCCTGTGCTTACCTGGGTCCAATCAGCCTCTGTGGTGTCTGTGGGAACGGCAGGGCCTGGGGCTTCAGAGGCAGCGTTGGGAAGTCCTGTTTCAGGCTCTCCCTTCGTCTGAGTATTTCCATGCTGTCAGTGCTGGGGTGCCACTGTGGAGCCCCAAGGGACGTGGGGTACTCGGTACCGGACCGATCTGCTGCTGGGGATGTCACTGGTGGCCTGGTCCGGACCGTGTCCCTGGCTCAGCACAATAAAAGGGGAATATTTACAAGGGATATTGTCACGGGTGACGCCACCCACTTGGTGCGGCCAGTGATGGGGCCGCCGCTGCTGCAGAACCTCCGGGGGTGATGTGAGGGCAGCGGAGGTGGTATAGTTCCAGTGGGGGGAACTGTATCCCCCGGGGCAGTAAAGGGTTAAAGTCTATTGGGGTTATAGATGGTGGAGAAGAGTTGGAGGACACACACACTTACGTTTAGTTGATACTGCAATTCTCTTCTTCTCCCTGATGCTGCAGAGCTGACAGGCTGGATCTGTAGGGAGGAATTGTCTCTGTGCTGAATCTGGAGCAAAGGTCACAATCAATACACAGACTCCAAAGCTGTTTTCCAAGGCTTTACTGCTGATATTATTGCAGATTATAGTCCACGGAGTCTGTAATGGTGGCTGAGCTCTCTCTCCCCACACCTTGTCCGGGTCATTAGCCTCCTTATGCTGCACCGTGTGTGTGTCCTGAGCTGCTGCTTCTTAGCTAAGCTGCTGGGATTCCTCACGTCTCTCTCTGTTCGCTGCTGGTACCACTTGGTTAGGCAACTTGGGTCCTCTATGCTGTACTGACCCCTCCGTGTTGCTTCACTCTGGTACTAGGGGGCATCTAGAGATCCCACTGTTCCTGGATTCGCTGTGCTGTGGGTGCCAGACACAGTACCGGATCCGGTGTCCGTCTCTTTGTGCTTACTTCTGGGGCAAGTGATGGTGTCACTCCAGCTCCCAGATGTGTTCCTCTGTCCTTCGGTCTCCTGCTCCTCTGACCCTTGCTAGGTCTGCACTGAGCTAACTCTGCTCTCAATAAGCTCTCAGCTCTCTTGAGCTGCTCACAGCACTACACCGTGCTGTACGGTCTGAGCTCTTCCTCATGGACAAGACTATATAAGGGAGCAGGAGGTGCTCCCTCTATTGCCCAGAGGTGGTAGTGTTTGTCAGTGTGTAGTGGGGGAGAGAACCCATGTGATGTTATTGTGGCACATTAACCCATGGGGTGCCACATTCCCCCTTAGTTAAATACAGTACTCCGGGACTGTGGAAAAACAAGTAAACAACAATTAATATTGACATAGACATAAAAATGAAAAAGTACAAAAATCACTAGAATGTGAAAAAGAGTTCGAAAAGTCAAAAAGTAGTCTTTCCAGAGGTTTAGTCTATTGCCTCCGGGCTGATGAATATATACAAGAGTTCTTACCACAACCAGTCCGTGGTATATATGGTCCATAAGTAAATAAGGAGATTGCAAAGTTCATACAGGATAGTCTCTGTAGGTACTGGGCTTTTTAACGTTGCAATAACTATATACATTTGTCCACTGAATTCAACTTATATTCAAACAACATATTTACATTATACATTTAATTCTGTATTTTACTCTTTGTACCTAGCTGGTATCTGACCTTGGGTACTACGCTCTGATCTGCGTAATGTTGGTGGAGTTAGTATGAAAGTGTAACTGGACGTGTACCTATTTGGGGTGCTTGGTGTTATGGCAGATGGTGGTCTGACTGCAGGACTGGCAAGTTCGCTGGGACCAGGAATCTGTTCTTCCTCTTCGGATTCTACTTCCAGTTCTTCAAGTCTTGGGTCTTCTTCATGTAACACGGGTTCTGGTAACACAGGTTCAGGTAACACGGGTTCTGGTTTTGGGTCCACCATTGAAGGGAATGCGATCATTGGTACGACAACTGCTCCATGGTAATTTGGCCATGTTTTAGGAAAATCTCCTAGTACCGTGTGGAAAACTTCTTCTTTTTCTTTGATAGGTTGGACCTGTACGGGTTCTATGACTTCAGGTGTCTTCAGGGTTTCAGGACACAATTTGAGTTGATCACGAGATACGACTTGTGAAGTTCTTCCTTCATCTTTGCTTATCAAATAGGTTTTAACATTGTCTAGGTTAGATGGTAAGACAGTGTATGGGACGGTTTCCCACTGATTATCCAGTTTGTTTGTACGTCTCTTTCTCTTGAGAACTTGATCACCTTCTTGTAATGGCATTGCTTGAGCGTGTTTGTTAAAGGTCTTCTCTTGTCTTGCTCTTGCTTGTTGTAGGTTTCTCTCTACACATTCTTGCACTTGGTGATACTGTTTCTGACGTTTGATATCCCAATCTGTCTCTTCCAATTCTGTATCTGGTTTTTCAACTCCCATTTCTAGATCAATTGGTAGCTTACCGGGTCTTGCACGCATAAGATAAGCTGGAGTGCAGTTTGTAGAACTCACGGGGACATGGTTGTATAAGTCTACCAAATCCGGTAATTTATCTGGCCACTGGTTTCTTTCTGATTCTGGTAAGGTCTTTAACAGTTCGATTACTATATGATTCATTTTCTCGCAGAGACCATTTGTTTGGGGATGATACGTTGTTGTGCGAATCTTCTTACAACCGTACATATTGCAGAATTCTTTGAATAGTTCTGATTCAAAAGCTGGACCTTGGTCTGCAAGGACCTGTTCTGGGTAACCATGTGGTCTACAGAAATGCGTCTGGAATGCTTTTGCTGCCGTCTTCGCTGTCAAGTCTTTGACTGGTACCACCACTAAGAAGCGTGAGTAATGGTCCACGATGGTTAGGGCATAGACATAGCCTGACCGGCTTGGTGACAACTTGACGTGGTCTAATGCGACTAGTTCAAGAGGCTGCTTGGTCACTATTGGCTGAAGTGGAGCTTTCTGTAGGTCTTTTCTTCTGAGGTTGCATGCGGCACATCTTCTGCACCATAGTTCGATGGATCCTCTCATGCCAACCCAATAGAATCTGTCTCTCAGGATTGCTTCTAACTTCTTCCATCCGAAATGACCTGCGTTGTCATGATAAGCCTCTAAGACCATTTGGGTGTCTCGCTTGGGCACGATTATCTGCCAGACCAGTTCATGCGTCTTGGGATTGGTAAATCGTCTACAGAGCTTCCCTTGATGCAGGAACAACTTGCCTTTATCCTTCCATAGCTGTACAGCTTCAGCTGGGGCATTCTGACCAGGGTGTGCATGTTGTTGCGTAAGCAGTTCTTTCACTAGCTTCACGGCTGGATCAGTATCTTGAGCTTCAGCCCATCCGTAGTGTCTTAACGGGTTTAAGATTTACTTCCTGTTTCTTTTGGTAGATGCCGGGTCGATAATCTTCTACCCTTGAACGATGAAAGGCCAGGAGTTCAATCTCTTCCAACTCTTCCGGTTCCTCTTCCACGTCTTTCAGGTGCGGCATCCGGGATAAGGCATCTGCGTTCCCATTCTTGC
This sequence comes from Allobates femoralis, assembly GCA_033576535.1. Lineage (NCBI taxonomy): Eukaryota > Metazoa > Chordata > Amphibia > Anura > Aromobatidae > Allobates > Allobates femoralis. The sequence goes on along the minus strand of JARQOC010000008.1, from coordinate 47,401,461 downwards.
GGCCTGCCCGATATTTGATGACAAAGTTGTAGTTAGATAGCCGGGCTATCCATCGCTGCTCCAGAGCACCTAATTTGGCTGTGTCCAGGTGAGTCAACGGGTTGTTATCCGTGTAGATGGTGAATTCTGCACCTGCTAAGTAATGTTTAAAGCGTTCGGTTACAGCCCAGACTACTGCTAGTAGCTCTAACTTGAAGGAGCTGTAGTTCTCGGGATTTCGTTCTGTAGGCCGGAGCTTCCTGCTTGCAAAGGCAATAACTCTTTCTTTGCCTCCTTGCTTCTGCGACAATACTGCTCCCAGTCCCACGTTGCTGGCATCCGTGTAAAGAATGAATGGTTGATGGTAATCAGGGTATGCCAGGATCTTTCTCCCGTCAGCGCACTTTTTAGCTGATTGAAGGAATTTTCTCTTTCTTCATCCCACCATGCCAGGGAATTACAGTTTGAAGTCTTCTTTGATCGTCCTACCAGAATGTCTTGCAGAGGAGCTGCTAGCTTCGTGAATCCTCGGATAAATCTTCTATAATAGCCTACCAGGCCCAGGAATTGCCTCACTTCTTTTACATTCGTAGGTCTTGGCCAATCCCTTATCACGGTGATTTTATCAGGATCCGGTGCTACTCCCTCTGAACTCACGACATGTCCCAGGTACTGTACCTTTGGTTTGAGAAGGTGACACTTGGATGGCTTGATTTTCATGCCATATTTCGATAAAGCTTCGAACACTTCTGCCAGGTCTTGTAGATGCTGCTCATACGTCTTCGAGTAGACTATGACGTCATCTAGGTACAGGAGGACAGTTTCAAAGTTTTTGTGTCCTAGGCAGCTCTCCATCAGACGTTGGAAGGTCCCGGGTGCGTTGCAGAGTCCGAACGGCATACAATTAAACTCACAGAGGCCCATCGGCGTAGTAAACGCTGTCTTCTCCTTGTCGGCCTCGGCCACAGGAACCTGCCAGTACCCACTAGTCAGATCAAGGGTGGAAAAGTAGTTAGCAGATTTTAGTGCAGCTAATGACTCCTCAATCCTAGGTAATGGGTATGCGTCCTTATGTGTGATGTGGTTAATCTGCCGGTAATCTATGCACATTCTCATGGTCCCATCCTTCTTTTTGACTAACACTAGAGGTGCTGCCCAGGGGCTACAACTGTCTCTTATTACCCCTGCAGATTTCATTTCTCTGAGCATATCTTTGGTGGTTTGGTAGTGAGCTGGTGGTAAGGGTCTATACCTTTCTTTTATAGGTTGATGGTTACCTGTGGGTATAGTGTGCTCTACCCCTTTGATCTGCCCAAAGTCTAACGGGTGTTTGCTGAATATCTGCTCATATTCTTTCACTACCCGGTATACTCCATGCTTGTGACGGGGAGGTGTAGAACTGGTACCTACATGCAACTTTTGGCACCAATCCTCCAGCTTCTCCTCTGAGCCATTGTCATCCACCTGGCATGACGGGTTCAAGGGCTCAGCGACGGTGATGTTGTTGTTATCAACCGTGTACAACTTAGCCATGGTAGCATACTTTGGTAATGTGACCTCATCTTCTCCGCAGTTCAATAGGCGTAATGGCACTCTTCCCCTGTGTACGTCAACCACTCCTCTAGCAGTGAGTATGGTCGGTCTACTGTCTGAGTACACGGGTTCTACCAGGGCCTGATAATCTTGCCCTTTAATGCCTATTGCGGCTCTGCACCACACCAACATTTCAGTTTTGGGAGGAATTACAATAGGTATTGGGTCACTTACTCTTACACTGCCGATCTCACCTCCGGAGATTTCTACCTGCTGCTTCAACATCAGGGCTTTGATCTCTTTGTGCAGAAGCCTCTGTTGTCCTGTTCCGGCAGTCTCGGCGATTTGCTGCAAAACACTTAACACTTCGGAAAAACATTTCTCAATGACATTCATTCCTACCACCATCACGGGTTCACGGCCTCGCCGGTCGACATCTACGATTATAATACCCTGTTTCTGCAATTCTACCTTCCCAACCTGAATATTCATCTCTCTAAATCCAACCTTTGGTATCATCAATCCATTACCAGCCCACACTTCAAAGTTAAAGCCATCTGGCGCATTAGTAATGTCTGAATCAGCCCAGTACCTTTTATATAGAACATGTGGGATGGATGTTATTTGGGATCCGGTATCCAGCAAGGCACTAAAGGGGATGCCATCCAACACAATAGGGATCACCGGCTTTCCTCCCACGAATTTGTCATACCAGGCTGAGGGGCCTTGAGTGTTCATTCCTGGGAGCGGCCCGCCTGCCCAGGGTATCGTCGTTTAAAGGACACTCTCGAGCAAAATGACCTGGTTTCTGGCAACGGCGGCAAACAGGCTGTCCATCTGGTTGGTAGCAATCGCTGGGTCGTCCTCTTGCTGCTGGGTATCTTCTGGGCCTCATCCACGGAACATCCTCTCTGCTGGTCGCCAACTCGATCTTGGGTGCAGGTTTTGACTCTCGCAGTTCCTTGATGACCTTGGCCATGGAGATCACGGTGTCTGTCAGGGCATCTAGCTTTTGGTTGATGGCTGCATTTGAGATATAGTCCCCGGCCTCAGCAGCAGTCGTTGACATGGCAGATGTTACTGGCGCTGCCGCCTGCTGAGGTGCTGCTGCAGTGTCAAGCACAGATGTTAATTCCCTTGGCTCCTCCAGCTGCTGCAGACGGATAGCTCTATCCTTCAGCTCAGTAAATGTCATGTCAGGGTTCTGCAGCAGTACCATGCTTAACTGTCCTCGATGGGAAGGGGAATGGAGGCCCTCAATAAATTGGTCAAATAGCATTTTATCAGCTCCCGGGGCTAAAGCAGGTTCTGCCAGCTTAAGGGCTTTGAGTGCTTCCTGCAGGTTCAAGGCAAAGTCTCTGGCACTCTGTTTAGGTTTCTGGTGGCATGCAAAGAACCTCATCTTAGCCCGGGTATCAACAGCAGATTCAAAAGTTGCTTTCAGTCTGGCTGCTAGATGCTCTACAGTGTCCTTATCTGTGTCCAGCCAGGACGCCACCTCACGCCGTGCATTGCCCGTTAACTGTCCCATTATCATGCCTACACGCTGGGCTTCAGTGAGGGGATACATCACATAATACTCTTTAATCTTTTGCATAAAGTCAGTTAAAGTATTAGGCTCACCGGAGTATTGGGGCAGCCACATTGCCCCTGGAGTATACGGCATCAGGAATGGCATTATGGATGCTGTTCCTTGCGCCGCTGCACCGCCGGACGCTACTGGCTGACCCGACGCTGCAGCTCCCTCGGCTACTCCGCCGCCGTCTTGTGCATCGGCCTGCGACATCTTGGGCCCCCTTAGTTATTATGCGCCCTCCGTCTTCCGCTTCCGTCCGGATGTCTCTGGGAGGTTCCGGGGCGCAGCAGGGATCTCCTTCCCCGCCGGATGTCGTCAGCACCAGGGGAGGAGGCTGGGTTCGCGCCAATGCAAGGTACCGCCCCCTCTCTTTCCCGCGCGCCGCGCGCTCCAAAATGGCGGATTCTCAAAAATACAGTTCAGATGGCGCACAGGGTCCAATTCTTTTGGACCGGGTAGATCCTGTTCGTGACGCCAGGTTGTGGAGCCCCAAGGGACGTGGGGTACTCGGTACCGGACCGATCTGCTGCTGGGGATGTCACTGGTGGCCTGGTCCGGACCGTGTCCCTGGCTCAGCACAATAAAAGGGGAATATTTACAAGGGATATTGTCACGGGTGACGCCACCCACTTGGTGCGGCCAGTGATGGGGCCGCCGCTGCTGCAGAACCTCCGGGGGTGATGTGAGGGCAGCGGAGGTGGTATAGTTCCAGTGGGGGGAACTGTATCCCCCGGGGCAGTAAAGGGTTAAAGTCTATTGGGGTTATAGATGGTGGAGAAGAGTTGGAGGACACACACACTTACGTTTAGTTGATACTGCAATTCTCTTCTTCTCCCTGATGCTGCAGAGCTGACAGGCTGGATCTGTAGGGAGGAATTGTCTCTGTGCTGAATCTGGAGCAAAGGTCACAATCAATACACAGACTCCAAAGCTGTTTTCCAAGGCTTTACTGCTGATATTATTGCAGATTATAGTCCACGGAGTCTGTAATGGTGGCTGAGCTCTCTCTCCCCACACCTTGTCCGGGTCATTAGCCTCCTTATGCTGCACCGTGTGTGTGTCCTGAGCTGCTGCTTCTTAGCTAAGCTGCTGGGATTCCTCACGTCTCTCTCTGTTCGCTGCTGGTACCACTTGGTTAGGCAACTTGGGTCCTCTATGCTGTACTGACCCCTCCGTGTTGCTTCACTCTGGTACTAGGGGGCATCTAGAGATCCCACTGTTCCTGGATTCGCTGTGCTGTGGGTGCCAGACACAGTACCGGATCCGGTGTCCGTCTCTTTGTGCTTACTTCTGGGGCAAGTGATGGTGTCACTCCAGCTCCCAGATGTGTTCCTCTGTCCTTCGGTCTCCTGCTCCTCTGACCCTTGCTAGGTCTGCACTGAGCTAACTCTGCTCTCAATAAGCTCTCAGCTCTCTTGAGCTGCTCACAGCACTACACCGTGCTGTACGGTCTGAGCTCTTCCTCATGGACAAGACTATATAAGGGAGCAGGAGGTGCTCCCTCTATTGCCCAGAGGTGGTAGTGTTTGTCAGTGTGTAGTGGGGGAGAGAACCCATGTGATGTTATTGTGGCACATTAACCCATGGGGTGCCACACCACCCTGTCGCATGGGGGGCGTAGGAGCACTGTAGTTGTCAGGGCTCCTCCTGTGTGGTGTGGGGCCTGCTGCGCATTTGGTGGCTCCTTCTGGGGCCTGGGCTCCTCCTTGGGCACATGGTGGGCGCTGGTGCTGTGCCTTCTGCTCCATTTGCGCCTCTGGCAGCTCCTTCTGGGGCACGCTGGGGCACTGTGGGCACTGGTATCGGCGCCGCTGGTCCTGCAGGCGCCTCCGACAGGTCTGCATGGCGGGAGCGATGCGTGGCGCGCATGCGCAGTGGCTCTCTGCGCTTCGACCCGGAAGTGAGGTCATTTCCACTTCGGGGGTTACCGGGGAGGTGGCCAGGGGGAGGAGTACAGCGCAGGCGTGCAGGCGCCTTGTGGCAGCTGCCATGTCCTCTCTTGAGGCTTCTGAGGGGCGCCCTCTGAGTGAAGAGGTGAGCAGCAGCAAGATTCAGTCCTACGGCCGTTCCAGGCATGTGGGCTCCACGGACAGGAGTGAGAGGGCAAGAATCGCTACTTCTCCCACTCGAGCTGGACCTCCACCTCCGGGACCGGTACATGATATGGGCGGTATGTCTGGGTGAGTACAGGCTGAGCCTTTTTTCTGAAACTGTCCTCCTTGTCTGTGTCCCTCTACTGGGTTACGTGGGTAAGAGGGTGAGGCACCAGCAATGTGCTCTGTGTCCCCAACTTCTCCCTGATTCTTGTAAGAAACGCCTGTGCCAATCTTGTCTTGAGGCAATAGTGCGGGAGGAGTCCTCTGTGCCTGATTTCAGGGCTAGGATTCGGGAGGAATTGCTGATTTGTCCCTTGTTGTTTCTGAGCCTGGGAACGGTCTGATTTGCCTGGATTCTTCCTCGTGATCCTAATCAGAGGGGGAGGGAAGATCCTGTTTTCCATTGGTGATCATATCAGTCCGTGTTACCGTGGGGATTTTTGACTCTAATGGCCACGTTGCACACGCCGACTTGTCTGTCCGGCTTCTGGCCGGCTTGCTGGTTGCGGTGGGTTCGTGGACACGTCTCTCCATTTTGTGACAGTGTACAGTGGAGCGGTGTGTCCGTGGTTTTGCTGCGGCCGGCGGGTTGGACGGATGGGTTGGTGTGTGTAGAGTGGCCTTAAGGAGGTCTAGACGTCCCCGGATATTTTGTTTGCCGGCCTTTCCCAGAAACAGCGCCGTGTCTTTCTGGTCAGTTCTGCGCTGAACGTAGTGATTCAGCGGGAGTGGGACAAACAGGTGCGCAGAGGGTTGCGTCCTTCATCCTCCGAGAGGCGTTCTCCCTTTAATGAGGAGGTTTTGTTTCTATGGTCTACGGGTCCTGAAGTACCTGCGGATATGCTCCTTAAACATTACTGGGGAGTCCTGCGCAGGGGCTTTTAAACCTGCCGTCTCAACTAGATGTACGGCATGGTCCTTATTGGTCTGGCTTCATCATTTTGAGTATTGACTCATGAATGGTATTTCAAGGGATGCGTTGCTTTCCTCACTTCCACTCATCAGTAGGGCCGCTGCTTCTTTGGCGGATGCCTCTGCTGATTCCTTGCGGTTAGCGGCTTGTTCGGCGGGCCTTTCTAACTTGGCTCATCATGCTTTATGGCTTAGAGGGCTGAAAGGAGGATGCACAAGCCAACTCTCAGTAGGTTCCTTGCCATGTCAGGGAGGGCATTTGGGCACAGAAGAAGCCCCTTACGGCCCGTACCTGATGGGACAACGAATGGGTCAACATGGCTTCAACGGCCGATAGTGCCCTCTTTGGTTCCTCTTCCTGGAGGGATCAGATGTTCCGTTAGTCCGGTACCTCCGGTGGGGGAGCCGGTTACGTCTTTTTTCCACATGTTGGCAAGCTATTTCTGTTTGGTGTTTGGTAGGTCTGTCCTCCGCACGGTTGTCCCACCCTGAGTATTGATCTCTGTAAGTCTCTCAGTGGGTGCTGTCGTGGCGATGAGAAAAGACCAGGTTACTTACCGGTAGTCTGGTTTTATGGAGCCACGACAGCACCCACTCACTTCCCGCCCTTGGTTGCCTTCCACAGCTTGGACCTTTTTGTGTGGCACACGTGTGGTGGTGTTGTTTTTTATTGTCTGATTTGTACTTGTACTAATTAGCGGTTCCTCTCGGTCTCTGTAACACAACTGAGGAGGCGAGGGGGACCGCCCCTTTTTATCTGTAGGTTTCCTGTCCCTGGGGGCGGATCCCCTCTTTCAGTGGGTGCTGTCGTGGCTCCATAAAACCAGACTACCGGTAAGTAACCTGGTCTTTCCTTCTCTCTTGCCTCCTTCCTCCACTCTCCCCCATCAGGGCCCACCTATTTCTTGTAATATCCCATATATAGCAACTCCTCATTTAGGCCCCCAGGAGCCAAGGATTTCAAATAAAAAATCCACCGGGATTCCCTCCTCAGAGAGGTCATTCGTGAGTGAACCCTCTCGTATGGTAGACTGTACCTTTTCCAGGACAGTAATTCTTGCAAATCTGGTTGAGCCACCATGGTATTGTAAGAAATGCCGAGCTACCGAGGTGATTCTCTTATCCGCTTGTTGGTCTCCACGTGCTTTTCCAATATCTGAGAAATGATGATGTATCCGTCTTCTTTTCTCTTGGGTGCATTATATTATCTAGAGAGGTATGACGCTGCATTATATTATTTGGAGGGCAATGAGGCTGCTTTATATTATATGGAGGGCTATGAGGCAGCATTATATTATATGGATGGCTATGAGGCTGCATTATTCTATGTGGAAGGATATGAGGCTGCATTTTACTATATGGCAGGCTGTGAGGCTGCGTTATACTATAATGGAAGACCATATATACCAGGATAAGGGCATATTCCAGGAAGAGGACCATATATAGCAGGATGAGGGACATTAATACTTAATGAAGGGGAAAGGGGTCAATTTGTGAGTCTTTATAGGATTTAGAACGTTATATAGGGCCCATACATCTGACTAATGTGGGCGCGCGAGGAAAGGGGAGGGGCCCCGGTCCAAATTTCGCACCGGGGCCCTTCAGACTCTAGTTACGCCACTGGGTGAGAGTGTAATGCGTGTGGGAGTCTGTGCATGCCTGTATGCATGAGAGTGTGGTGCGTGATTCAGTGTGCTGCTGTCCGCGGTGCTGAAGTTTGCTCGCTGGGATTTCTCAGCATGCTGAGAAATTCTGCCCGGCAAACTTCAGCACCGCCAACAGCATTTACCGGCGAATTCAAACACTGCTGCCGTCACAGCGTCGGTGTTTGAATTTGCCGGGTTGCCAGCACAGCCACCAATCAGCTTTCATGCTGTCACAGCGGTGAAAGCTGATTGGTTAAAACACCGCTACTGTGCTGGAAATCCAGCCGATAAAATTTCAGAACCATGTAAAGCATTTACCGGAAAATTCTAACACTGCTGGTGTTTGAAGGTACCGTCACACGGGGCAATGTCGCAAGTGCGTTGTGCCGTGTACCAGCACGATGCAACTGAGATAAATCGCTGGATCGCAGTTGACAGGTTTACCAACATGTTGGAAAACCTAGCGATGTTGATCCAGCGATCTGCTAACATCGCCCCGTGTCACACGGCGATAACAATGTTGCAAGCAATTTCATCTTTTACAACATTGATGCGTATCGCTCGCTGGGTTGTGCACAACCAGCGACAGCTGCTGCAACATCGTGGCTGTGTCGCTTACAACATCTCTCCGTGTGACAACTCAGTAATGGTACCTTTACACGCCGCGACGGCAGGCTGGATACATCGCGCTACTTCACGTGCACGAGCACGCTCAAACGGTTACAAACGGTCAACGCACCCTCTTTACACGCCGCCACAAGGTGCGCTACGCCACGCTACATCTATAGCTAGCTACATCGCCGGGTGTCTCAAGTAGCCAGCTGTTGCTCATTTACACACCGCTACAACCAGCTACTATGGGCGGACCTGGTGCAGCAGGGACAGCACATAGGCGTGCTACAATTGTGGATTACGAGCCGTCCGTACGCTGATAGGACAAAGCAATAACATCCTGATTGGGCAGGCATCGCAGGAGGCTGAGTAATACAGCATGCTCGAGCGATTGTGTAGTGTGACTCGTCAGCTCCTTAAATATGCCGCCCTATGCAGCGACTACCAATCGTCATGCAGCAGCTTCCACCAATGATCGCAGATGGGGCGCGGTAAGACGGAGCCGAGGTCACGCCTTAGCTACATTGCAGCTACAGCGCAGGGTGTCCAGAGTTCCCTTCCGTTGCTTCTTTACACGCCGATACAGCTCGCTACCATCGGCGATATAGCCATCTGTTTTCGAGCAGAGCCCATAAACAGATGTATCTGTCGCCGGCTGTAGCGTCGCGTCTTCAGACGCCGCTACGACGGGCTACATTGACGCTACAAGCTACATTTGTAGCCTGTAGCGCGATGTATCCAGCCTGCCGTCGCGGCGTGTAAAGGTACCATAAGCGATGTCGGAAGCGAGTGAGCACCCGCGGAATTGCTGCCGACATCGCTTCAACATTTGCAACGTGTGACGGTACCTTCAAAATCCGTGCTTTTCATGGTGCTGAAGTTTTAACTTCAGACCATGAAAAGCATTTACCGGCCGATTTAACCAATCAGCTTTCATCGCTGCTGTCACAAAGGTGAAAGCTGATTGGTGGCTGTGCTGGCAACCCAGCAAATTCAAACACCGTTGCTTTGACTATCGCACAGTGTGCTGTATGGGTGCGAGATTTTCTCACACACATATACTTACAATGGTCACTCGCGCAAGGAAATTGCATTCAATCACAGCATGCAGCGATTGAACTCACATTTTCATCGCAATGCGAGTTAAGTGCGTTAAAAACGCACTAGTATGATCAGTATCATTTACTGATACTGGTCCGAGTGCAATGCAAGTTTTTCTTGCATTGCACTCGCACGAGTCACACGCCCGTGTGCCTCCACCCTAGGCAAGCGACCGGAGGTGCAGTGCACAACTCAGCTGTAGCCTCCACCTCGATTACCAGCTGCAGCCTGAAATATAGAAAAGCCAGTATTAAGAATGAATAAAAAATATTACATTGTCATATACTGTACATCTTATAAAAAATTAATTTCATAGATATACATTTTAGTAAAATTAATTGTCACAGCAATAATCACTGCATTAGTGTGGCGCCCCAGCGGTCTGGTCTCCACTAAGGGGTACTGCACCTGCAATCAAGGGAAGTACTCCCATCTGCGGTAACCAAGTTTGGTAAGTCCAGTGTCACCCACCAACACACCCAACACACCCGGCCCCAGGGATAGTGAGTGAAACCAGGTAGGGGGACGGCTCAGGCAGTCCGAGAGACGGCAGGGGGATAAAGGTGATCAGTGGCAACGTGAGCAGGAAGTGGTCAGTGAAAGGTAAGGGACAAAGGAAAAACGCCACAGGAAGTAGAGGTTAGTCTGAGGAGAAGACAGAGAGAAAGGACCCGGAGAACAGGAGCAACGATGTGGCTTGTCCCAGGTCCTGAGTTCAGAGACCACGAGGACACAGAGGCAGCCCTAGGGGCATGGGCAGCGAGTGATCCACCCGTGTGCCTGAATCTGAACTAAAGCAGAGGAGCAGGGCGAGAAAGGTGGTGAGGAGACTCCAAGCTCCAACCACAGAACCTGGGTGGTCATGAGATTTTGAGGAGCTATGGCCAACTCCCGGCACATCCGCTGAAAAGGCAGCCGTACTAGGGCCAGGGGGACACTGCAAGTCGCCCTACGAAGGCCTGTGGCTGCTGGATTGGGGCTCTGTGCACGGAGGCACGTACAGGAAGGAGGAAAACAGGCAGCGCTGAGGAAGAGAGGCCCATGAGGGAAGGCACACGAAAGGGGTGTATTGGACAAGCCATCCTGGTTGTTAAGGTCTACCCAGACCACCACTGTACTTGAGCTGTAACATGTGTTGCGTGTGGAAGAGAGCTCAGTAAACTGGGTTGGAACTCAGCATTGTGTCAGACTGTTTATTTCTTGCCTGAGTAGCGGTAGATTGAAACTCTGTGCAGGCAGCAGGAGCCTGCCTGAGATATACCCCGGTATCTCCCTGCAGCCAGCTCAGCCCCGCTGGCCCTCCAAGGACCCTAACAACCCCTTCTTTCCGGATGACCTGGGGACCCTGCTCCACCCATAGGGAGCAACTGTGGCGCCCCACTAGTCAGTGCGCCAGAATAGGGGTACTGCACCCGAGCCAGAGTGTGCGGTATCCTAGTCATTGGAGGGAATAATGTCAAACTGAGGCTCTCATCCCAGCCAGGGCCGCACCGTCCATTGGACAGTGTGAGCCCTGTCATTCAGGCGGCAGCCGGCAGGGGGAGCGGCTGTGCAGAAGGGGGCGGCGCCTCAATGCAAGCAGCCTCCCCCTGTCATGGCGCCGGCCGCTCACCCCGCGCACCGGAGGTAAGCGGCGACCGGGGGAGAGGCACAGAAGGGGCGGCAGGGGCCCCAGGCATCGCTAGCACCCCCCGCGCCCCCCCCCCCGGGACTCACGGCCGCGGCCGGCAGTCACTGCCGCGGGTTAGGCGGCAGTGGCGAGCCGGTCATCATTGTAGAAGGGGCGGCAGCCCCAGGGTCCAACAGCACCCCCCCCCCCCCCCCCCCCCCGTCGTCAGTGCGGCTCAGGCGGCAGTGGGGCTCGGTGCACCCCTGATCCCAGCATCCCTACATCTAGACTAGGGGACCAGTCGGTTAACCCGTTACCAGGGTAGCCGGTTCCGGTGGGAGGAGGGTTAGGGTAGAAGGAGCGGGAAACACACAGACAAATCTAGTCTAGTCTGAGGAGAGAAGCAAAGAGCAAGTCCAGAAGGGACACTGCAGAGAGGGCTCCCGAAAAGGAGCGGCGACCCAGACGGAAGGGGGTGACCCAGTGCCAGACTGTCCGAGTAAGCGGTCTGGGGGAATCCCGGTCCACAATGGGGTACCGGCTCCGAGTCGCAGTGCAGGTGAGTCCAGCCCTGAGCCGCCAACACTGGTGGGTCGCAGGCCTTGTCCACAATGCACAGCCCCACCAGGTACTCCAAACTGGGTTGAGCCCCTTAGAAAAGAGAAGGGTAACCTCATCACACCCAACGGGCCTGTAGGAAGTGGGTCCGTGTAGGGCAGCGCATGGATAGTAAGGCGAGCGCAAGGAAGACACAGAGGGACAGTGAACGTAGCAAAAGGAACACTTGGAGAGCCTCAAGGAGACATTGTACCCTCCGATGACTACCCGGCCAGCTACCTGCAAAGACTGTGAACTTGAAAACTGTCGTAACAAGTTACCAGTAAAACTACCTGTGCAGAGCAAGAAAGCCTCCAGTGTTTCATTCTAACTAAGATAATCTACAGAGCCGCTGCCACGACAACCAGCACAGCAGCTACACAGCCCCGAGGACCCTGCTGCGCCTGCAAGGAGTGTTGTCAACTGGCTGCAATACCATCGTCCCTGGCGGTCTGATAGCGGCACTGGTGAGATCACCAGAAACTGCAGGTAGCGTCACAAGACTTAATCCTTTTATTTTATCCCCATTTTTTTTTTTTTTTTTTTTTTTTTTTTTTTATAATCAACTTTTTATTGAATTTTCAACATTACAATGTATAATGCAGTTAACAAGTATAAACGTACCCTTAGACAAGTATAATAAACCGTGACACAGTATGAAAATATAGCAAGGGTATACAGTTTGTCAAAAACCTTCCCCTATCATTCCCTCCTTCCCCCCTCCCCCCGCGATAATTCTGCTTTGGTTCATAAGTCTAAGTGTCTCTTGTGGTCTCTCAAATGTCTAGATATATTATTTTAATTTTTTTTGGGGTTATCTGTGTATGATTCTCTCATGATGTTGTGGTACATCTTAGTTTTCCCAGTGTTCCTTCCAGATCCATCTTTGCATACCATGTCGTGTTCTTAAAGGGCGTCATAAAGTCTGCTATGTCCTGGTCTGTCATCATATTTTCAATGAAAGGTCGCCATTTCTGGAAGAATTTTGTGGTCAGAGTTGATGGTGACCTCAGTGTTTCTATTCTTTCCAGAAAAGCGACTCTTTTCAATTCTGTAGTAATCACCTGTGGAACTGGTAATGTCTCATCCAGCCAACATTGTAGTATGAGGCGTTTAGTTAATATGGCTATTGTATGAAATAATGTCAAGGGAGTCGTGGTGTGGTCATTCGTGTCTACATAATGAAATATCCATAGCATTGGGGATAGTCCAATTTTATGTCCAGCTATGGTCGTTGCTAGTGTCTCAGCCCCCCTCCACAAGTTTTGTGTTATCGGGCATGACCACAGTCCATGCTCTATATCCGTCATCGGGGTCTTACATTTGGGGCATGCTAGCCATTTCTGTGTTCCTCCCTGCTTTGATGGGATATTGAAACCTTGTATGGTCCCATGCATCACTCTGTATTGGGTGTCTCTCCATCTTTCGTTTCCCAGGTGTCGCCTTGCTAATTGCCATCCCTCTAGTAATTTTGATATCAAGTCTTGGTCTGGGAAATGTTTTTTCCATCTACTGAACAGTTTGTCTGGGATAGTCGGTCTCAGTATCTTTTGTAGCCCTGTGTAAAGAAACGAAATGTTTATGTTGGAAGGGTTCGAGTCAATCGTGTTTGCCCAAAGTTCGTTATTAATTTCTCCCTTAATATCTAGGAGATTATCCATTAGTTGATGTCTTATCTGGTAATACTGTAGATAATGAGTGCTTGGTAAACCGAATCTCTGCAGTATCTCCCAACCCGATAGCCACCTCTTCTCACTTAAGATCATGAGGTCTTTCATGGTGTTTATTCCTTTTTCCCTCCATTTCTCAAAAAGTTTGTTTAGACGACCTATTTTGAATCCCGGATGGTTCCATGGGGATAGATGTGTTGAGATTTTCCATGAGAGTCTCATTTTTTTTCTAATGGCTTTCCATGTGGCAATGGTGTCCCTGCAGACCATTGTGTTTTTGATCTTTTTTGGTATAACCGATAGTGGGGAATGAAGGAGAGCCGTTAGCCCCCACGGTTTGGCCAGTTCACTTTCCAATGTAACGTCAGAGTATCTGTCTGTATTATGCAACCAGTCCGCCACATGTCTAGCCATACAGGCTAGGTTATAACCCCTTATATCTGGTAGTCCCAGTCCTCCCGAGTCTTTTGTCTGTAGAAGCGTCTGCATCGCTATCCTCGCTCTCCCCCCTCTCCATAAAAATTTTGAGAACGCTTTATTGAGCCGTTTAATATCAGCGTGTTTCAATAGTAAGGGAATAGTTTGAAGCGGGTAGAGGAGTCTCGGAAAACTGATCATTTTGATCAAGTGTGCCCGACCTGATAGAGACAAGGGCAGGTCTTTCCATCTCAGTAGTTCTTTTTCAATCTTTTCAATTATGGGGGCAAAGTTATACTTATATATCTGAGCAGGTGTTCTGGCCAGGAGGATTCCCAGGTAGCGTATCTTATCTTTAGCTATTGGTATATTATCATAGTGATTTCCCGTGGACAGGGGAGGTGCGTTCTGAAGGAACATGATTTCGCATTTATTTTTGTTAAGTGTGAAACCCGAAGATCTGCCCAGTCGTTCTATTTCTGTTAGGACCTTTTTAAGATCTTTGTCTGGATCATTTAAGAAAAGAATGATATCGTCGGCAAACATCGCCAGACGAATCTCCTTCGTTCCCACCATGATGCCCCTGAATACCTTGTGGTGATCTAAGTATATAGCCAGTGGTTCTATTGCCATATTGAAAAGTAAGGGCGAGAGTGGGCATCCCTGTCTAGTTCCTTTATTAAGGCTGATTGCGTCAGATAGGAAACCCGGTATGCTTACCTTGGCTTTTGGGTTATTATATAGGGCCCTAATATACGTCCGAAAGTTGCCAGTGAGATTATATGTTTTAAAGACCCTATCCAGCCATGTCCATCGTACATTATCAAAAGCCTTCTCGGCATCTAATGTGACTATGGCTGGATAACCTCTCTCATCTCTATCCCTTCCCCTCACTACGTCTGCCATCAGCATTGCTTTACGAATGTTTGTTGTGGTGGATCTGCCTTTTATGAAACCTGCTTGGTGGGCGGGAATTAGGCTTGGTAGAATTGTGGCTAGGCGTTCAGCCATTATTTTTGACATTAATTTTAGATCCTGATTAATTAACGATATTGGTCTATATCCCGATGGGTCTAGGGTGTCTTTTCCTGGTTTAGGAATTAATTTGATGTGAGCTATGTTCATGGTCTCCGGTATTTGAGCTCCTTGTAAAAATCCATTATATAATTCGGTGAGTATCGGGGTGACTTGATCTTTCATAGCTTTAAAATAAGCTCCGTTGAAACCGTCAGGTCCGGGCGCCTTGCTCGTACTCAATCCCCCTATTGCACCCTTAACTTCATCTTCTGTCACCGGACTATTAAGGAATATCAAATTATCATCGGTAAATTTTGGTAAGGGGAGCGAGTCTAGCCATGCATCACCTCCGTCGTCAGTGTCCCCATTATCTTGGTCTAAATATAGGTTTGCATAAAATTTTCCCAATGTCTGGACTACCTCTTTGGGGTTGTTTCTAACTACTCCGTGCCTATCGCGTATTTTAAGGACATGGGTCTGGGGTCTTTTTTCTCTCGCCAGATTGGCTAGTAGACGTCCGGCTTTATCTCCAAACCTGTGGAGTTTAAGATCTATATGTGTTTTGTACAAGGCCTCACGTCTAGCCGCCCAGGCATCAAAATCTTTTTCGCTTGTTGCCATGATTTCTTATTGGCCTCCGTTCCTACTTCCTGGTATATACAGTATGCTTCTCTAACTGCTAAACTGGTTTTGCTATATTGGTCTCTTACAATTTTCTTGCGTTTTATTTCGTGTGCCATAATATGTCCGCGCATTACCGCCTTCCCCGCTTCCCAAAACAGAGGGGGGTCTGAACGATGGATCTCATTATCTCTAGAGTAACTTTGCCACCATTCCTTCATCATTGTCACGAAATTTTCTTCACATGTCAATGAGTCTGGAAATCTCCACAGTATGTCACTTCCTTTTGGGTAAGAATCACTAATTTCCAGGAGAACTGGGCTATGATCGGAAATAACCATCATTTCAATACTGATTTCCATCACCCTCTGTAGTAGGTGCGGGGAGGTCAAAAACGTGTCTAATCGTGACCACGTGTCATGGGCATGTGAATAATGCGTGTATTCCCTGCCCAGTGGATGTAGAGTGCGCCAAGCATCAGGTACCATGCAATTAACCGTTAGCTCTGTCAGGAAGCTCTGCTGCCCATGCCCACCTTTCCGTCGTAAGGTTCGTGGCTGAGTCCCTCGTCTGTCTTCCATTTCATTGAAAATCATATTAAAGTCGCCCCCTATAAGTTTAGCAGGTTCCTTGTCAGTCAGGAGGCGTCGTCGGACGTCATTGAAGAAAGTCCGTTGGGCTGTGTTGGGAGCATATTATAAACACTTAGTACATCATTTTGTAATTGCAAGACTAAATGGCTCAATCTTCCCTCATCATCTGTATCACGTGTTACAACTTTGTGTGCTATCGATTTATTAACCAGAGTTAAAACCCCTGCTTTTCGGTTAATTGCCCCCGAGCCATATATCTCGCCTACCCATAATTTTTTTAAGCGAAAAAAATCTTCTTCAGTCAGGTGGGTTTCCTGAAGTAGTGCTACGTCTACTTTGAGTCGTTTAAGATGTCTCAATATCATCATGCGCTTAGCTGGGGAGCGCATCCCCTTGACGTTCCAGGTTACCCACCTGACCATGGTGAAGTTATAACTTTCAGTAATGTATAGCAGATCTTACATATATAATGGGGTCGTCCCCACAGTATCACGAATTCCTTAACACATGACGTTATCCCACACATTTTCCCTCCTATGCATTTTCCTGAGAGAGACAATTTTACATTAAATACTTTTTCATAATATTTCAAAGAACCCTTAAAGACAGGTGTGGTATCGCTTTCCCTACCCTTCCCTATATAATCCCTCCCTTTTTCCATTTTGCTCACTTCTCTTTTTTCCTCCATTATTAGCTCCTCTGGCTCCTATGGAATCCAGGGCAAATAGATGCTTCTGTGTCTGAAAACCACCGCTTAGGTCAATTACCGGCCATGTATGATTAACAAGGCTAAGATATGGAGAGAAGGAGAGGAGGAGACAAGCACGGTACCCCAAGATATATACATTCCCCTACCTCTCCCTCCCCCTCTCTTATTCGTTACATTCTCCACACTCTCCCCCCTTAAGTTCTCAGGAGCAAGATATCATTTGTTCCTTCCTCACGTGTGTGTGGTAGGTCAATTTGACTCTACAATCAATTATCCTTCTTAGTAGGGAGACTTCTGGGGTGCCCGTGCCCGTCAGCATTTGTGCCTTAAGGTGTCAGATCTTTTGACTCGCCGACGGTTTTCAGTTGGTGTGTCAATCACTCAAACAAAGGCTTGTCAGTTCCATCGGGGTGTCAATTAAGTTCAGCTCAAAACGAGTATCTCGTATAGATTGGTACATGGTCCAGGTTCAATGCTTAGGTAGGTGTGCTTTTAATTGAATCTCGTCGCTTGTACGTCTTTTTTGACTGTGCTAGGCTTCTTCCTGGACCAGCCCGATTTTTGTTGCCTCTGGTTGCTCAATTGTGGTCGATCTGGCGTCGTCACCCCCACACCTGCTCCTGAACGTAAATGATATGGGCGTTGCGTTTCCCCATCTCCTGATTCTGTTAGCCGACTGTTCAGCGTATTTCTGGTGCTTGGGGAAGACGGGGTGGTGTCGGGCGGTAACATTCGTTGTCTTAGCACAAAGTCCATGGCATCCTTAGGCGAGTGAAATGACTTTGTCTCTCCCCCTGGTGCTCTAAATCTCAAAGTAGCAGGAAATAGCATCTGAAAGCTCACGTTTTTCTTGTAGAGTAGTGTGCATACTTCGCTGAATCCCTTGCGTTTCCTCATAACTTCCGCAGAGTAATCTTGGTATAGGAGCACTTTGTGTCCACGTATGTGTAGGGGGAGACGGCTTGCTTTGTACGCTCTCAAAATCTCCTCTTTATCACGGTCGTTTAGGTACTTCGCTATTGAGTGTCTGGGTTTAATCGCCTCTCTTCCTTGATTGTTTTGCAATGTTCCCTTGGATCCTGGCTCCTCGGGTGTTATGTCTCTCGGTGGGCCAATTCTGTGCGTCCTCTCAGTAGGGCAGGGGTGACTAAGACCCAGTGTTTTGGGAAGGTCTACTTCAAATATGTCAATTAATTGGGTAGGGGAGATTGTTTCAGGTAAGCCAACTAGCTTGAGGTTGCATCTGCGGCTGCGATTTTCCAGATCATCTAGTTTATTTAGGGCATAGGAAGAGTTTTTATGTAACTCATCTAATTGTTGTTCTAGATCTAGTATACGCCCCTCTGCGGCCGCCAGGCGCTCCTCTGTTTCATTTAGTCTCTGGTCATGGTTGGTCAGCTTCGTCTGCATCCCTTCTGTGGATGCATGTATCATCTCCGTCATTGCTTGGCAGAATTCTTCCGCCATGTATTTCGCCAACTCTTTTGCTAGTTGCTTATAGTTAATGGCAGGTATTACATTTGGTGTCACCATGTTGCTAGTGGCCCGTGTGTATGGAGGGCATTCAGGAAGTACTCGCGCCATCTTTCCTCCCGCTTCTCCTCTCTGCACATCGTATCTCCCTCCATCCTCCTCATCCACATATGCCTCAGATTCGCTCTGGCTCCCGTCTCTCTCAGTACCTGCTGCCAGCATTAGTCCTGGTGCGTGCACTTTCTCCACGGCCGTCCTCTCCTCCATCTCCCGCTCCTTTAGGACCGCGCCGGGTGCCGCCATCATGGGCCCTGTTGTTTGTGCGGTTCCTTCCGCCTTGTGGTGCCCGTCCTTGTCACCGCCGCGGGACACGAACCGATCAAGCGCTGTCGGCTTCATATGTCCTCCGCGACCTCCTGTGGCTATTTACGGCGGGGTATAGTGATGTTTGGGTGGGTTGTGCGGCCCTGGATGCCGGAGCTTCTTCACTACCGACTCTTCATGGAGGCGCCGGAACCGGAAGCTCTCTGACGTGTGGGCTCACACCCCGGCAGCTTCACAGCTGACACTTCTCTCCCTATAGAAGCACAGTCATTCATCTGCTCCGCGGTCACTTTCCTCAGAGCATCCTCTACCCTCCTGCTCGGATCTCGGCGTTCTGCTCACTGATCTTTATCCCCATTTTTAACCGACCACCAGGGCCACGAGCCTGGGGAGGCCACCCGTGGCATTCTCCTTACAGAAACCGCCCGGGTACCGGGTCCCCACGACCTTGGGGCGGGTTACAACACCATCCTATCTGCCATTCCATCATCCCCAGAGGTCCCATACAGCAGCCGAGGCCACCAGTAGCCTCAAACCTAGGGTGGTGTCACAACAACTACTCCCAAATCCCCTTTACTCCAAAACTCCTTTCCCCCCTTTTTACTGACCGTCCATCCCGGGGTGGCCAAGGACCGGGTCACGCCACCGTGACAGCTTCCCTCCCAAGATGCTCGAGGACGTCGAGAGAGACAGACGCCCGGCTCCGAGTACCCCATGGCCATCCCACTGGGATGAGTCACTAGCAAATACCATTTTTTGTATCTTCTGTTCTATTCTCTTGTTTAATACATATGAAGATATACAGGTGCATCTGAATGAATTAGAATATCATCAAAAAGTTAATGTATTTCAGTAATTCAATACATAAGGTAAAATGCATATATTATATACAGTCATTACACACATAGTGATCTATTTCAGGTGTTTATTTCTGTTAATGTTGATGATTATGGCTTACAGCCAATGAAAGGTTATTATCTCAGAAAATTAAAGTAGGGAGGATGAAGGGTTAAAAACTGCACTGCCGTATTCCACAAGACATCAAAGGGTGAATATAATATTGATTTATTAGTCAACGTGTTTCAGGGCTCCCAGAACTGCCCTAAAACATGGCAATATGATATTGATTTTTGATGATATAATAATTCATCGAGATGCACTAGTAAGGTGTTCACAATAAAATGTCAACTTTGCAATTTTTGCGCCCTCTGATCCCCGTCTTGTGCCCGAACACTGTTTTCTGACCACCTATTGGGAGAAACTGTAAAACACATTTTGGGGTGTCTTTTTTCCTATTGCCACCTGTGAATAAAATTGGGGCTAAAATCACATTTTAGAGGGAAAAAAACATAATTGTTTAATCAATGTTGTAAAATTCTGTTAGACACTTGTGGTATCTGACTCGCCCAGGGTATGGGGACTTGGGTGTCTGGGCCTCTGCTGCTGTTGGGGTTGTCACTGGTGGCCTGCCTAGACCCGTGGCCCTGGTGGTCTGCTTTTAAAAAGAGGTAGTTTAAATGGGAGAAATGAAGTTTATAAAGTTCACGTGACGCCACCCGCAGCTTCTGGTGATTGAGCACCAGCGCCGCTTTAGACCTCTGGAGGGTGGTGGTATAGCGGGCAAGATGGTATAGCTCCCTGCAGGTGGCAAGGATGCACCAGTGGTAATGGAGGTGCTGATGATGAATGGAGCAGAGCACAGTATAGCAGAGAAACAGATACACAGAGACTCAGCCACTCTAGCCAGGTACTTTACTGGAACAATGCAGATGGCGATACAGTTCACAGTGGCAAAACAGTCTTTATTTGGCCGGGTAGTCACAGTGGGCTGCAAAGTCTTTGGAAGTCTCCCGTGGTATGCCTTCTTGGATCTAACCCGTGTCCTGCTGCTGGTGCCTGTCCTGGGGTAGCCTGCTTAATACCAGGCCCGTTGAGGTGCTCTGAATATCCCGGCTTCCACTCTCTTCTCTCCCTCCTGCTCTGGGACTCGACCTCAGTGGGTTATCCTGGTGTGACTAATCCCGCCAGACAGGGTGTCGGGGCCGGTAAACAGACCCACGACCTCCAGTGTTCTCGGCTCAGGGGCTGGACTCCCTGACCGTCTTTGGAACCGGCACTCTAGTAAAGTGGACCAGGGTTTCCTCCTGTGTATGGGTGCTCGGGGGGTCCCCTTCTTCAGTCTGGTCTGCCTGTTCTCTCTCTCCAGGCCCCCTCTCTGGAAGTCTCCTTTCACTCTCTCGGAAGCTCCCCGTGCTCAGTCTTTCCTCAGTGCCAACTAGAACTCACTGTGTGTCCTCCCTCCTCCCCTAGCTCCCCCCCTAGGGTTCGGGCCCAAAACCATCTATTCTAGGTGGGAGTGCTAGGATGGGATTCTGTTACAAATCCTACATTCCACTGTGACAGGGAAAATCACACATTTATGGGTGCAAGTACCCCAACTGTGACGCCTGACCAGTGGGGTGCGACATATCAAAATGACGAATTTCCTGATGAGTATAGTTTCCTAAATGGGGTAAGATAAGGGGGCTTATGCTATTTTGACACCTCCGGCCTCTGCAGATGGATCCCACAATCTGTTCTAACAAAATCTTCTTTCCAAAAGTCAAATAGCACCCCTTCCTTTTCAGCCCTGCCATACGCCACACCTCTGTCTATGTCCACCATTCGAGGGACCAGTGCGGTGCAGAGTACAATTATAATACACAAGACGAGGTGGCAAAAAACAAGGGCATAATTTATTAACAGGTGGGGTAGGTAAGGGTAAAGCAGGTTCACAGGGGGTATGCTGTAGCAAAGTACAATTAACAGTTACTGCAGTTTCTAGCTGGGCTGCATAGCAGCACGGTACCCCGACTGTTACAAACAAATATACAAAAGCCAACATTGAGTAAACAGGAAAACTTCAATACTATGCTACACTTACAACCTCACTGGTTTCTGCTAGTCGAGCCATGGTTACCGTGCTCTGGCTTTGATGTCCATGTTACTCCCCAACGTGTGCACACACTAGTAGCGACTCACGATGGTTTTGGGGACACAAGTCCAGTCCCAGGGTCCGATGCTGTTATGCTCATTGTTGCGCACTTCTCTTTGCATGGCAGGTGGGGAAAACTCCTCCTCTTCTGCCCTCACGGTCTTGGAATCCATTGAGTCCTGTGGATCACATCTCTGGTCTCGTTCAGACCAAGCAAACTCTCAGTCCGGTACTACTTCACAGCCAGCACCATACTTTTCCACAGCCTAAGCACTTGGATGCTTCTACGCAGCATTAAAGAAGCACACAGACAGCTAATGAATCTGATGCACCCCAGGCCGTGGGGTACTCGGAACTGGGCTTTTAAACAGTTCTGGGGAGTCATAGGGGTCGAGACCCGGCTCCATGACCCTGGGTTCAGTTGTTAAGGGAGTACTTGACTTGATCGGAAAGGCGGTGATGCAAGGGAAAGTTATTTGTGACGCCACCCGTGGTTTGTGGCTATTAGTGGCCACCGCTGCTGCAGAACCTCTGGGGATGATGGATGGGCAGCTGGGATGGAGCGGCTCCCCACGAGCAGAACAGATCCCCAGGGCAGTGGATGTGGTAAGGGTGTAGGGTGCAGAATGGTGGGCGCAAAGCAACAGACAGACTCACGGTTTGTTGGTTTATCAGTCCTTTCACTGGTGCAACGGGAATACCGACAGATGTTGTTATGCTGAGTCCGTGCACCTGAGAGCAACTCGGGGTTTTCCTCATCCAACAGGTTCTGAGGCCTCCTTGCTGCGCCTTGTTAGCAGGTCCCTGCTGCTGCTTAAGCTGAGCTGCTGGCCCTCTCTCACCTGCTTGTTGCCGGTATGCAAGGCAGATGGAGTCTTTCTCTAGTCCCACATCTCAGGCAAATGTTCCTGGGCTCTTTACGCTGCTTTGCCTCCGGGCACAGTGTAGCTGGGAAACTTGGAATTCCCCACCTTCCGGTATTGGCTGCCTGGTCGTTAGGCCCTGCACAGCCTCGGACTGCGGTGTCCATTTCTGTGGTGCTTCTCCTCTGGGGTGAGCACGACACCGCTCCGTTCCCCAGGATCTCCTCCACTTCCTCAG
Source organism: Allobates femoralis (assembly GCA_033576535.1). Taxonomy (NCBI): domain Eukaryota; kingdom Metazoa; phylum Chordata; class Amphibia; order Anura; family Aromobatidae; genus Allobates; species Allobates femoralis. The sequence goes on along the minus strand of JARQOC010000008.1, from coordinate 47,378,901 downwards.
ACCCCTGCCTTGGGTCTCTCACGCTAGGCTTGGCTATCCTGGGACAAGCTTAGCACTGCTCCTAGTCCACAGGATGGCTTCCTCAGTCCTCCTAGGAAGTGAACTCACTAACTCCACCCCAGATCAGAATTTATAGGGGAGCTTACCCTGAACCTGGGTTTAGATCTCCCCCTTCAGGCCTGGAGGCAGTAAGGTGTTGTGTGCAGTTTCTGTCTGGTGTGGATACCCTCTGTTGCTCTCAAGTGTGACACGACTCCCCGAGGGAGATAATGACACTGTGGCACTTGGACCCTGGGGTGCCACAGATATACAGTACTACACTAAACTGGATGAGGACCCAACTGCAAAATATATGAGGAAGTGAAGAAGACTCATCAAATGTTTAGGTACAGGTTCCACAAACCTTCTGGACCTGAGGATCCATGGATGGGAGTTTTCTATATGCTTCGCAAGATTCATAAACCAGGTAACCCAGGGAGACCGATCATCTCAGTGGTGAGAACACTCACTGAAAGAATCTCTGGGTGGGTGGAAAATGTTCTTAAACCGCTGGTAAGGAAGACAGACAGCTATATATAGGACACAACGGACCTTTTAAATAAACTATCTACAAAAGGCCCCCTCCCCAAGGAGAGCACAGCTTCTATATACAGTCAGCACATCCTCTATATACAGTAAGCACAGCCTCTATATACCGTCAGCATAGCCTCTATATAGAGTCAGAACAGCTTCTATATACAGTCAGCACAGCCTCCATGGTAAATATAATCCCCCATCCTGCTGCTCACAGTAAAAAACAAACACACTGATACTCACCTTCCATCCGCTCCCCCAGGGCTGTGTCCATCCGCTCCCTCAGATGCTTCCCCACCACATCCTTATAGCAGCAGACTCCCAGGGCAGTAGAGCTCCCTCCTTCCTCCTTCATGCAGCAGTGTGATGAGGTCATAGGGTGATGACTCATCACTCTGCTACAGTAGGCTCCCTGGAGCCAGCACATGGCTAATCTGCATCACATGCAAATTAGCCATGTGCACTGAGAGCTCAGGGAGCACTCAGCTCCTTGCTGAGTCTGCCTGATGTGCCTCTTATTAACAGGGCTGTCTGTCCCTAATGGGCCCCTGGCTGTCAGGGCTGCCTGTCGCTGATGGCCAGTGGGCCCCCCCAGGTGTTCAGGGCCCCGGCACTTGCCCGGGTATGCCGGGTGCTAACGCCGGCCCTGGTCTTAGCTAATGGTCACTATATGACTTCAGGAGGAGTAGGAGATGGCTACCTCCACTGTCCAGTTTCCTCAGCACAAAGCAGAAAGATTCCAGTAAAGGATGTTCTCTATGTTCGAGTCTTGAAAGCAATCTTCTGTCAATAAAGAAGCTCACACAAAAGAGGAATGTGGTTACTTTTAAAGACAACAGTTGCATCATCTCAAAGAAGGGTCACACTCTTGCAGAAGGAAAAGTCCAAAATGAACTTTATCAGCTAAAATGCAAAGAAAGAGTGTACAGTGCTAGACAAGATCTGCATAAGAACTGTATCCATGTATGGCACAGACGTCTTGGGCACAGAGACCCAGAAGCAGTAAGGAAGCTAGTGCAACTTGCAAATAGTGTTGAAATCAAGCAATGTAGTCAAATGATGAAGTGCACTATATGTCTTAAAGGGAAAATGTCCTGAAAATCCTTTCCTAAAGTAATCAGCACTGGATCTGCAAAGCCACTGAATTTGATACACACAGATGTTTGCGGTCCAATGAGTGTTCAAACGCCAAGCAAGAAGAGATATCTTCTCACATTTATTGATGACTACTCCAAATACATAGTTGCCTACCTGCTTCACAGTAAAGATGAAGTTCCAGATCCAAGATGGCCGAGATCCAGGAAGGATGCATGTGAAGAAGCTCCTGCTACCTGAGCCTCAATCACAGGCATCCGCGGCTCTGGAGGTGCTATTTGGCCTCCATTCATCCCTAAATCATCTGCTGCCTCATCCCAGCACACCAAGCTGGGCTTATTTTTACCTGTTTACCACCTCAAGCTCTCATTTTGGCCTGACTGTGTGACCTCCCCTCACAGAGCTGTGCTGCCACAAGGAGCTCTGCCACCTGCTCCTACAGAGACTTTCTATCTGTCCTCGGGTGCACACTTTGCACTGTGTCTCCTCCAGCAGCTGCAACCACAGACTGGCTCACACAAACAGAATGGAGCTGGGCTGCTGATATCTGACACTCCAGGAAGCAGTGAGGAGCCTTTGCCGGGACCTGCTATTTGAGAAGTCATTGGAATGGTAAGTGAAAGACAGCTCCTGCAGAGATAATGGTGACTCAGGAAAGTTAACCCTCGCTGGCACACATAACACAGTGTAAGTGCTATCAGGAAACATTCCCACTCAGAGGAAGGTTATTAACAGTCTTGGCCACACATTGAGCAGCAACAGGGCTGAGATACGGAGCTAAGACCAAATAGACTGTGCCTGGATGAGTGGAGGGGAGAGAAGCTCCCTCAAGGCGGCTCGGTATTGCACTTTTGCAAGAGACTAACATCATCCCTTACAATCTCCTGGCTCTACAACACCTTGGCCCATACAGGACCCTATCTCTCTGATCTCAGAGTATATTCTAGTGGCTGGCACCATAAACTATCTTTGTGGGGACACCTGATCTGCTGTAACCCTCTGCAATTTGGGTAACACTGTTGTGCTGTCGGTATCTGCTCCCACTAAAGAAGATCCTACTCCTCACTGACCCCCACCCTTACTTGTAGGACTGCAGCATCACTGCCTCACAACTCCTGCAGCATTCAGACTTATCAGTTCTATTGTTAACCCCTGCAGTGCTAGACGCCACCTGGGCCTGTAGTGCTATATCTTCTGGATCTCCACATGTGCTTTATTCCTCTATTTCTCTGATACTACGGATACATAACGTCATGTGAAGCATCATGTATACTCAGTAGAGACTAACGGGTTATAAGAATCCCATAAGAATCAACTCCCACTTCCGGTTCCGGCGCTGTGCTGATGGCTGCCTGAAATGAGGGCTCCTGTCCCTGAGCCGACAATCCGTCACAATCACCGGGTTTAAGGAGCCATCCGGGCCATATCCACGCTGGCGTCCACTCCCCGTACCACAGGGACTCTGGACAGATACGTATTGAGGAGTACGGGCGGAGAGGAGACTGTCACCCGGCGCATCACGAGGCCGAGCGGGACACAGCTTAAGATGGCGGCGGAAGTGCGAGCCAGCGCCGTCAAAACGAAAGAACACAGCCGTGCTGCCAAATCCTCTGGGGAAAGAGGAGGCCAGACTGGAGGTACCGCCAGGAGCAGACCAGATCCGCCGGCGAGAGGTTTGAACGGGGGATCGTCTCCCGCTTCGGGAGTGGGCGAGACGCAGCCTAGGAATAACAATAGTAATGGCGGACAACGAGGGGGGACCTCCGGTGGTGAAATGGGGGACCCAGCCTCCTGTATGCACACTGTGGATGTGCAATCCTTAGCTAAAGAGGTCGCACCATACCTTGCGGCTGATCTGAAAGCGGCGGTCAAGGAAGCTGTAGCAGAAGTGATTCAGGATCTACAGCGCACGGTATCAGCTCAAGGGGACCGGCTGCAAGAGGCAGAACGTAGATTGGGAGAAGCTGAAGACAGAATTCTGCGCTTGGAAGAGCAGGTGGCGGGCTTGCAAAAGCAGGCGGTGTACTCGGAAGACAAATTAGATGATTTGGAAAACCGGTCCCGCCGGAATAATCTGCGTTTGGTGGGTCTACCTGAATCCATCTCACCTGGTCAACTGGACGCTATCTGGGAGGTGGAACTGCCAAAGGTGCTGGGTATGCAACATAAATGCAGAGTTGAGCGCTCGCACCGAGTGGGCCCGCCACGGGACCCGCAAGACAACCCGAGACAAGCTATTGCAAGATATCTGGACTACAAGGACAAAGAAACACTACTGAGGGAGTACAGGTCCAGAAGGCTCCCATTGATAGTGGGTGGCCACAGAGTCAGGTTATATGAAGACTTTTCGGCTTCAGTGGCACGTAAGAGGAAACTGTTCAGTCCAGCCTGCTCCCTGCTTTTTAAACAAAACGTGCGCTTCCAACTAGCGTTTCCGGCTATACTCAGGTTTCGGGATCCAAAAGGTGTCCTGAAATCATTTACAGACAGTGCTGCAGCGATGCAATTTATTCAAGGTCGTGCTTCCTTTGGGTTTCATCGTCGCACGCCAGAGAACGGGAATTCCCCAAGATCCCAGACACAACGCTCGTACGCTGACGCTGATACAGAGAAAATGGTTCCTGGAGGACGCGATAGTTACTCTGACAACGCAAATTGGACAACGCAACAGCGTCGCAGGCGTAATCATCGCTCCAGTGAGGAAGCCTCATCTAGAGACCAATGCACGGCGACAATACTGGACCCAGCTGAGATTGGGAACGCATCGGACGTGTGACACAGCAAGGAAGGATTGCTTTACAAGTTGTGACTTCCCTATGATGATCTTGGCATCTTATCCCTGAGGATCCATGGACAGACCGATGCTAATGGATAGCCATGTCTACGTAAAGCTACTGGCAAGCGTTGGTTCCCATTTTCAATCCTCCCTCTCTGCTTTTTTGTTTCCGCTCATATGACGTTCCCACTTCACTCCCGTACATTATATGTACTCCATATACTTTCTCACCGACTCAATCTCAATCTTGAACTTAAACCTCTTCATCCCCTTTTCATCCCTCTCATATACATATTTCTACACACTCCCTTCCCCTCCTCTATTCCCCCCACATTCACACAATTACTCTCTTGCCTCTCACTTCTATTTCCACATCCTCCTCTTCCCCCCCCCCCGGTATTCCCCCCTCTCCTTCCCCCCTCCACCTCACAATTTCTCCCTCTCATTCGCTCTCCTATATGTCCCACTTTCTTCCTCTTCTTTCATTTCTCCCCTTCCTTTCTTTTCTCTACCTTTCTCTCTCTTCATCTCTCTTTTTACGTGAATATCATATGATGAGAAGTTCACTCCATAGTCTGATTGCCCTAATGTGCCTCCCTTACTACTGGTGTTTTTTTTTTTTTTTTTCTCTTTCTCTTTTCTTTTCTTTCTGGGAAGGGATGTATATTATATCTGAAGTTGCGGGTATGTATAAGCTTACATGTCCAAGGCAACATATACCAATTCAACGGCCTTCTTGGAATGGTTCCGTATATGTGAATATCAGGCGTAAGGCTCAGGGCGGGCCGCGTCAGCACAGAAAAAAGGAAGTCATGGGGTTAAGGAAAGACATTTTCCCGAGAGGAAACTTGTTTGTTGAAGTTCCCATCTCGTGTGCCCGACGTGGTCGGGTGATGACTAATAAGGGGAGGGTTGTTTGTTTCAGTTTATTTTTTGTGGTTGTGTTGTTGCTCCCAATAGGTTTATTACTCCAAGTATATAGTGCTGTATCATTGGATGCTCTGATTTCCCAACACATGAAATGGGTACTATACTATCTAGTCGTCAATCCGAGACTCTGGGGTGGGCTGGGTGCCTACTTTTCTCCTCATGACGTTATGAAAAATGGTTAGAGTAATAACCTGGAATGTTAAGGGGCTTAGGTCCCCCAATAAGAGACATATGGTGCTTAGACATCTGAAAAGACTTAAGGTGGACATTGCCCTTTTACAGGAGACACATCTTAGGCAACATGAGTTACATTACATGCAAAAGCAATGGGTGGGAGCGGGATGAATTTCAGGTGCACAAGACCGTAAAGCTGGGGTATTAATACTAGTTAACAAACATCTAGCTCATACTGAGGTATCGGTATCTAGAGACCAAGAGGGGAGGGTACTACATTTAGTCCTGGAAGTAAAGGCTCAACGGTTAAGTCTATATAACATCTATGCTCCAAACGGCCCGCGGGGTCAGTTCCTTAGAGATTTACAGACGAGGTGGTTGGAGGATAGTGAACCAAATATAATAATTGGAGGCGACTTTAACGAAGTAATGACTGAAGATTTGGATAGGAGGAGGGATACCTACGGGACTTCCGGTCTTATAGGAGCACCTAGGCGGGGAGGAGCATTAGCTGACATGGTGAGGTCTTTGGGTTTGGCAGATGTGTGGCGAACTCTACACCCACAGGAGTTGGAATATACTCATTACTCGTACCCCCACTCGTCTTGGTCACGATTAGATATGTTCCTGGTGAATACGAAAATGTTGCGATCCATAGAGGGTGCAGAGATTGAGCCACTGGTCATCTCAGACCACAGTCCGGTGTCTTTGGACATCCTTGATATTCAACCTAAAGGATCGGACAGCCTGTGGCGCTTTCCCTCACATCTGTCGAAACTGGGAGACTTTAGGACCAGACTTAAAGAATGGTGGCTTGAGTTCTCGAGAGATAACACGGCCCACAAAGATGACCATACGTTGTTCTGGGGAGCGGGGAAGGCAGTGGTTAGAGGACAAATTATTGCTCATACTTTAACACAAAAGAAGAAGCTGACAGAACAGTACTCAGTGGCCAGCGCAAAAGTCACAGACGCTTACAGGACATTCCGCCTCACATGTAATCAGTCCGACAGACAGAAATGGACAGAGGCGAGGAAAGATTTTGACAGATTGGCAGAGACCAGGGAAATCATGATACGTGGTCAGCTGGACGTGGATCTAAATAGATTTGGCGATAAGGCGGGGAAGTTACTGGCGAACCTGGCTAGGGGTCGCAGATTACCTAATCCGATTATGGGACTACGTCGTCAGGGTGGGGAAGTGGTTACTAGCCCAAGAGACATTAATAATGTACTGGGAGACTTTTACCGAAAGCTTTACAGAGTACAGGGAGAACAAATGTCGGGAGGAGAAGATTGGTTACGAAAGATACACCTTAACTCGATCTCGGAAGCAGATCTGGACGTTCTTAACAAACCCATATCGGAATCCGAGGTCGACTCAGCCATCAGGAAATTGGGTACTAATAAGGCACCAGGCCCAGACGGTTATACGGGGGAGTTTTATAAAATCCTGAGAGAGGAGGTGACCCCAACACTGACGGGGATGTTTAATAGATTTACCATGGGTGACCCTATACCTGACGACACGAATATGGCCTATATTAAATTGTTGCCCAAAGGAGATAAAGATAGAGAAAATCCGGCAAATTACAGGCCTATATCTCTCGTAAATGTGGACCTTAAACTTCTATCTAAAATAATGGCAGACAGGCTGGCCCAGGTCCTCCCAGAACTCATTGAGGCTCACCAATCTGGGTTTGTTAAAGGGCGTTCCGCAGTGACTAACATCCGCAAGGCGTTATTGGTGTTGGACGTGGTGCGAAATAGTGCCAGACAGGAGGGGAAAGATCCGGCCATGGTCACCTTGGACGCAGAAAAGGCGTTTGATAATGTCCGGTGGCCATGGCTGGATCTGGTTATGAATAGAATGGGCATAGAGGGCAGATTTCGTAGCTTTATTTCTAATCTTTATTCTAACCCTACTGCGAGGGTGCACACCCCGGGCTTCCTGTCACCGAAATTTCCGCTACAGAAAGGGACTCGGCAGGGGTGCCCACTATCGCCTCTATTGTTTAATATAGCCCTGGAGCCCCTGGCGAGATACATTAATAATGCTAGCCCATTTTCAGGAATTAAAGTGGGACGCTGCGAGGTGAAATCTGCTCTGTTCGCAGATGATATCGTTCTCTTTTTGGATAACCCGGAAAGTGATCTGCCTATGTTGATTAGGGGCATTGAGTCATTTGGAATCTTTGCGGGGTTTTCCTTAAACAGACGAAAATGCGAAATACTGAGTATTAGAGGGGGGGGAGCTTTAAGGGAAACTGCGAACGCATTGGGAATTCCGTTGGCCAACTCTCACATCAAATACCTAGGGATCCAGTTAGGCAGGACACCGAGCCAGGTCTACACCCTTAATTACTCCCCACTTTTTGACAAAATTGAACAGGAACTGAAAAGGTGGGCAAATCTTCCACTTTCCCTGTTGGGTCGATGTCATTTAGTAAAGATGGTAAGTTTTGCCCGACTTCTCTATCCTTTACAAACGATTCCCCTACTGTTGAAACATGTTGACGTATGTAGGATTAATAAGGCATTCTCCACGTTCGTGTGGAAGGGAAAGAGACCTAGACTTCGTCTGGGTACGTTGATGTTACCGCGAGCTGAGGGGGGTACAAACTTACCTGACTTGAGGGGTTATAATCTGGCATGTTTGCTGCGGCATGTAGTAGAGTGGATCACAGCTGCTAACAGATATTCTGCTGGCCCACTTGAGGTGGAATTCTGTGCCCCTTGGGACCGTTGTTCCCTCTACATTCATCCCTAGCAAGCATTCCGCCTCATATCAAGTCAGCCGTTGTCTGCAAGGACACAATTGCGGCATGGAAGGCGGTCAGGAAGAAATGTGGCCTGTCCTGGAGGGTCTCTAAACATCTTAATCCATGGGGCCTTCCCTGACTTTACTATGGGACGTGACAACGCACTATTCAGAGACTGGAGAAGGAAGGGGGTGTTGAAGATGGGCGATCTGCTACATAAGACGGAAGGACGTTGGATGACGGGGTTGGAGATTCTGGGCAATTTTGGACTGGGGGGGACACAGGGTCTCCAATATATGCAAATAAAAAATCACGTCATGGCACGACTACGTGATGTATCCAAGGAACTGTCCCCAAACGTTTGTGACAGACTAATTAACATGGAATCTTCCCAGCTAAGCATCTCTTCCATATATAGGGAACTTAGGGTCATTCTGTCACCGAGTGGGAACTTGGGATTGTTCTCCGTGTGGAGGAGATATTTGGAGGATGACTCAGTGCAGGACAGTATTTTGACAGGGTGGGATAAAGTACGGCGCTATATTTCCAATGAACAGTGGAGAGATTCACATTTCCGCATCATTCATGCGATGGTATACGGATTTAACTTCCCGCGTTCTGTATCCAATCCAGATCGCCTACTTAATTGCCCGAAATGTCAGCGGGAAAAAACTGATATGATACATGGTATATGGAAATGCCCTAAGGTCCAAGTATTCTGGAGCATGGTAGATGCCCTGCTCTATAGTTACTGTAAATATCACTATGCTATGGAACCCTCGAAATGGATATTCCAGGACTTGGAGACGCCTGGGAGTCACAGAGGGGCCTTGCGTTTGGCTCATGTCCTTATGCTGTTAGCGAAACGCCTGCTACTCCTTTTCTGGCTACGACCGGATTTACCGGGAGAGTCTGACATGGTGATGGGCTTGGACAGAGCGCTGGAAATAGATAGACGAGAGGTGCTAAGAGATAAGGAGGCGATGATGGGGCCTTCATGGAGAAATGGAGGAGCTTCATAGAAGCCAAGACCTCAGGGGAAGCGATACGTCATATCATGGTCCCACTTAAAGACACTTCATGGTACCTTCTGGAGGAATTAGGGGGGACTTTGGGACGACTAGATGTAGGATAAGAAATATGTTATAGGGGAGTAAAGATAGGGACTCACACTTACAGATAGATTTATAAGATGGCAAGGTCTCGTACATCCACCGCTGGAATATAAACGGTATTAGATATTGAGACACAAAGCCTTGAATAGGTGGTATTGGAGGGGTTCTTGCCCATACCTTGCGGCACTTGGATATTACTTGGAGATTTGGGAGCATTGTGGTTTTTGTTATATGATAAATACACCGATTTGACATGCAAAAATGTCTATATTAATGTTTGTTTAATTTTTGTATGATTGTCTTGCTCTGATTTTGTATATTGATTATACCGAATGTAAACTATTTTTGTTGGAAGAAAACTTTGGTGGAAAATTGAATAAATATGATGTTTCAAAAAAAAAGATGAAGTTCCACAGAAACTTGAAGAATATGTTGCCATAGTGTTTAACAAATTTGGAAGAATGCCAAAAGCCCTATGTGCAGATAATGGAACTGAATATACAAGTGGTAAGGTGCAAACCATTTTGAAAAAGAATGGAATCGTGTTCCAGAGTACCATTCCATACAACTCTGAACAGAATGGCATTGCAGAGAGAAAGAATCGCACTCCCTTCCCTTCACCACCCTCCCCCCTCCCCCCCACGCACACGTTGGTCAGAAGAATGGGCCTCGTGTAACATTTTAAATCCTCTAAAGACTCACAAATTGACCCCTCTCCCCCGTAATTATGCATTAATGTCCCTCATCATGTTATATATGGTCCTTCTCCTGGAATATGGCCCTTATCCTGGTATATATGTCCCCCATCCTGGTTTATTTGGTCCTTCCCTCCCTACACCATAGTTGTCCAAGTATTATAATGCATCCCCATATTTCTCCATATATTACAATGTACCCCCATAGTCCTCTATGTATTATAATGCATCCCATAGTCCTCCATTCATAAGGTAGCCCCCATAGTCAGTCAATTATTATAATAAACCCCCATTATCCTCCATATAATATAATGCAGCCTCACATCCCTCCATATAGCATAATACAGCCTCATAGCCCTCCATATAACATAATACAGCCTAATATCTTTCCATATGGTATAATACAGCCTCATAGCCTCTCCATATAGTATAATACAGCCTCATAGCCTCTCCATATAGTATATAATACAGCCTCATAGCCTCTCCATAAAGTATAATACAGCCTCATAGCCCTCCATATAGCATAATACTGCCTCATAGCCTCTCCATATAGTATAATACAGCCTCATAGCCTCTCCATATAGTATATAATACAGCCTCATAGCCTCTCCATAAAGTATAATACAGCCTCATAGCCCTCCATATAGCATAATACAGCCTCATAGCCTCTCCATATAGTATAATACAGCCTCATAGCCTCTCCATATAGTATAATACAGCCTCATAGCCTCTCCATATAGTATAATACAGCCTCATAACTTCCCATATAGCATAATACAGCTTCACAGCCCTCCATATAGTATAATACAGCCTCAAAGCCTCTCCATATAGTATAATACAGCCTCATAACCCCTCCATACAGTGTAATACAGCTTCATAGTCTTTCTTTTTTTTTTTTTTTTATTCTTTTCTTTTAATGGTCTTTTTATTGAAAATTTAAGTCATAATCAAACAATCAACATTTTTCGTTCCCTAACATAGGGATGAAGGCATAACAGTAGATACAGATAAATCATTCAATTGTAATGCAATAGCACATTTTTGTAAATACTCTGCATTCATGGCAAAAGTGTAAAAGTAAAAAAGAGTCAACATAGGGGGGGAACAGAGGGAAAATAGGGGTGGATGGGAAGGAGGTGGGGGGGGGGGGGTGTATATGCAAGAGAGAACCCGGTATTTTCCTCACTCGGAGGTATGCAACAACAGAAATTCAGGAGTCGAACGGTACCACATCCAGAGCGTCCAAGTTTTCTCAAAGGTCTCGTGTGAACCAAATGAGAGAGCTGCCAGTTCAGCTGCACGATACACCATGTCTACTTCTCGTATTATTTGTGGTTTCGTCGGGGTCTTATCAGATTTCCATTGGGCAGAGACAAGGAGTCTACAAACGGCTATGATATTAGAAGCTAATTTGGATGCAAACAGGTCTTTTGGCCATATGTAAAAATTAAGAAGGGATGTAAGAGGCGTGAGAATTGTGTCCCTCTGTAGAACATCCGTGAGTAATGTTGATACCATTGACCAAAATACTTGGATAAGAGGGCATTGCCACCACATATGAAAGTATGTCCCTATTCCGGAGTTGCATCTCCAGCAGGAGCTTGACATTTGTGGGTGCCATCTATGTAGTTGTGAGGGGGTGCGGTACCATCTCGTTACCACTTTATAAGTGCTTTCTTGAATTTTTACACAAGAGGAAGGGCCGTGAGATCCTCTGTATATCTGTCTCATTTGTTGTTCTGAAAATTGTATTTGTAGATCCCTTTCCCATGGTTCCAGAAAGTCTCTCTTAATATGGTCTGTGTCAAGCGTTAGTTGTTTATATAGTGAAGATAGTATTTTTGTGGGCTCTGCCAATTGTGAACATAATTGTTCAAACATTGTCAAAGGTCTCATGAAGTCTATGTGTTTCAGGTGTTTGTGCATAAATGCTTTTAATGTACCGTATTGCAGAAAGGACAAATTAGGCAGCAAATTGGATTGCTGTATTTCTTGGTGGGAGAGCAGTGCTCCATCCAACAGGAGGAGGTCGAGTGGGATAGGGTCATTAGGATTCAGTTCCAAGTCCCCTGGGTTGCCAGCTCGAGAACCTGGCGGTAATCTACCTACGAGGTCTCTCAAATTTAGAATCGGAGTCATTGGAGGGAGCAGCCGACCACATTCCTTTTTCCAAATGGCTACAATGGTTTTAGTAAAGGTGTTACCAAATAATTTTGAGTCAGTATAGCAATCTGAGAGAAGTGCCAGGGACCTCAGAGGTACGGGTGACATAGCTTCTTCAATTGGCAACCATAACTTATGAGGTGGTCGTCTAATCCAGTCCACGACTCTCGTCAGCATAGCTGCCGTATAGTATTTACGTATATCAGGTGCTCCCATACCACCACAGTTTCTTGGCATGGTAAGTGTCCGGTATTTGATACGCGGTTTTTTAGCATTCCAGATAAAGTTAGAAATAAATGTGTGGATTCTGTTCAACATATATTCCGGGATGCGGATTGGGAGCATCTGAAATAGATAAAGGAATTTTGGTAGGATCATACTTTTAATTAGATTTTTTCGGCCTATCCACGATAGGAAGGGCGCTCTCCATGATTTAATCGTTTCTTTTGCTTTTTCTAATGTGGGAAGTACATTAAGGGAGAGAAGATCTTTATCCGAGTGTCCAATCTTTATACCTAGGTAAGTGATGTATTTCTCTGGCCATTTAAAAGGGAATCTAGTTTTATATTTGGTTATGGTATGTTCGGGAATATTGAGGCCTAGCGCCTCTGATTTAGACAAATTAATTTTATAATTGGAGAGTTGGCCATATTTTTCTAATGTTTGAACAAAGGCAGGGATGCCCCTATCCGGTTCGGATAGAATTACCAACAAATCATCTGCAAACGCCGCTGATTTGTGATGTACATTATTCAGTTGGAATCCTTTAATATCTTTATTCATTTGGATGCTCCGTAGCAATGGTTCCATAACCAAAACATACAATAAGGGGGACAAGGGACACCCCTGCCTCGTACCATTTTTTATTAGAAAGGGATCTGAAAGTGTGTTATTAATTTTTAGTTTAGCTGACGGGGAAGTGTACATTTTGAATATAGCCTCTATTAATGGGGAAGGTATATGAAAAGCCACTAGGGTGCTACGAAGAAATGTCCAGTCCACCCTATCAAAGGCCTTTTCGGCGTCTGTACTCAGAAGGACCATCTGTTTTTGGTTTCTTTTAGCGTATTGCATTAGATGTAAAATTCTGCTTGCATTGTCTCTTCCCTCCCGTCCTCGCACAAATCCAGTCTGCTCCAGCGAGATCAAATGGGGAATCAGGTCCGTCAAGCGTCTTGCTATTAAGCTAGCATACAGTTTTAAGTCCACATTGAGCAAGGAGATGGGTCTGTAGTTCCCGCATTGTGTTGGATCTTTGCCTTCTTTATGCAGAAGTGTAACATGTGCTTCTAAGGACTGGGGGGGAAGAGAGCTACCGTTTAATACTGCGTTGCACATCTTTAACAAGTGTGCGTTTAATTCTGGAGAAAACGTCTTGTAATAGAGTAGCGAAAAGCCATCTGGCCCTGGGGATTTGCCCGATTGACCTTCAGACAGGATGGACTGGAGTTCCTCCGGTGTAAAGGGTTTTATTAACCATTCCCGTTGGTGCTCATCTAATTTCGGTAAGGATAAGGATGAAAGAAATGAGTCTATGTCTTGTTGTCTGTGAGTTTGGTTCACTACAAGGTTGTGTGTTGGGATCTGATATAAATTTTTATAGAATGTTAGGAATTCTGAGATAATTTGATCATAGTTTTGTGATATTTGGCCCGTACCTGTTTTAATCCTGTGGATAAAGGTTCGGGATTGTCTCTTTTTAATCAAAGAGACCATTAACTTGGAAGCTTTATCCCCATGTACCATAATTCGGTTTCTCCAATTTGCGAAGTATTTAGCTCCATTCTGATTGAGGAGATCTTTAAGGCGTTGTCTACATTCTGTGAGTTTTATCATGGTTGGATGGTGTAGTGTTGTCTGGTGTTGTTTCTCTAGGTAAATAATATCTTTATACAATTTCTCTATGTCAGCTTTCCTTTGTTTGTTTCGAAATGATGCTATGGATATAATAATACCTCTTATAGTTGCTTTATGGGCCTCCCAAATAATCGTGGGATCTACGTCTGGGGTGTTATTATGTTGAAAATAATCTTTAATGGCCGTTTGAATTTTGAGTTTAATCTCGGTAGATTTTAGTAAGGATTCATTCAATCTCCATGTCCTATTGGGTTGGATAGGTCTTCCCCATTCCAGCTTTATAGTCACCATTGCATGGTCTGAGTACAACGCCGGAAGGATTCCTGTTTCTATAACTGTCGGGAGGAGATTTTTGGATACAAATAAATAGTCTAGTCTATGATAGTTCCTATGAGGGTGAGAGAAATAAGTGTATGTTCTATCCTGGGGGTGGTGATATCGCCATACATCTATCAAGTTCGCTGTGTGGAAAGAAGATCGAATTTGGGCTAATTCTCGCCTCGAGATGTTACTGTTTCCTGTCGAGGTATCCAGTAAAGGTTCCAACGTTATATTTAAGTCTCCTCCAAGCAAAACTGAGCCTTCAGCAAATAGTGTGAGTTTATTGTGAACCTTCTTTATCCAAGAAGAGTGTTTTGTGTTTGGGGCGTAAATACTTCCTAATGTAATCATGGAACCCTCCAGTAAACCCTTCACAAATATATATCTACCCTCATCGTCAACCAGTTTGTCAATGAGTAAGAATGGGACATTTTTCGTCAGGGCAATAGCTACTCCTCTGGACCTTTTTTGGGGAGAGTATGCATGGTACCAGCTATTATAATGATTCTTTTCGAAATTAGGCGATTTAGATTCAATAAAGTGGGTTTCTTGTAGTAACAGAATGTCATAGCCTGCCTTCTTAAGGTAGTGTAGTGTTTGAGACCTAGGAATAGGGGAGTTGAAGCCATGTAGATTATGCGATACCACTTGGTATGACTTACGGTTGTCGATCATGGTGGACGTTCAGGTTCATGCTGGAGGAGAAGTGTAGACTCTCTTGCAGGGAGTTGCGATTGGGGAGGGTGGGAGAGAACAGAGGGGAGGAAAGGAGACAATGGAGAATAATTTTCTGAAAACACAAAACAAGGGAAGATCAATGCATATACATGCTTTGTAAAAATATACTTTTGTAGATGAAAGATCTGAGTGAACAGATTCATCTCTATCACAGCCATCCCGGCACTGCGTAAAGTCCGCATGTGACGGAGTGAGCCGACAGAGAGGGTTCCACTCTTTATCAGGAAATATAACTATCAGGCTTTCGTACTATAAACATGGTGACAAGATAGTCTCTTGCAAATTAGCCTGTATAAAAGTAGAACCTATTACAAGAACCAGAAAAAAAAAAAAAAAAAATGGTAATAACGTCAAAGAGTAAACATGGGGAAGTGTAGCTACCCCAAGGGCGCCCCTAGGGGCCAACCAGTTAGTGTGTGTCTGTCACAATGGTCATCAAAAACAATTTGGAATATAATTCCTGTCAGCCACAACAGTGGCGTCTCAAAAAAGGAGACAGGAATGTTGGTGTCCCAAGTCCATTGTGTAATTAGGTGTGCGTAGGTACATCAATGCCACAATGGGGGGGGCCTTGGAAAGCAGAGGAGGACGCGATGATCCTCAGATGTCATCATCCGTTCGGGCTGTCATCGCCTCGATGGTCGGTCAGCTTTGAGTTTTTTCGTTTTGATCTTTGAGACTTTGGTGTCAGGTGAGTTTGCCACGGTGGTGGTTGCTGTAGAGGCGTCATCTGGTACGCCGCTCCCACTTCCTCCAGATTGGGATAATGGTCCAATTCAATACTCAGTTCTTGACACATCCATTTAATATCTGCTGATGTACGGCCTTGGATCCTTTTCTCTCCAGCTGTCACAGATATGCCGAAGGGGAATAGCCATCTGTATGGGTAGTGTCTTTGGTGGAAAATCGTTGTTAAAGGCTTTAAGAGCCTCCGTTTAGTTAAAGTTATCCATGAAAGATCTTGGAATATTTGAATTGGGGAGCCATTGCATGTAACGTTAGTCTTCTCCCTGGCCCTCTTCACTACTAACTCCTTTGTTCTGTAATCCAAAAAGCGGCAGATTACGTCTCGCGGAGACTCGTCAGGTTGGGGCTTCGGGCGTAATGCTCTGTGAACTCTCACCAGCTCCATATCGGTCGGGTCGTCTGATTGTAATATTGAGCGGAATGTATCTATAATGGTTGGGATTAAGGCATCCTGTGTGACTGTCTCAGGTACCCCCTTTAAGCGTAAATTGTCTCGCCTGTCCCTGTTTTCATGGTCCTCCAACATCGAGTATATCTTGTTAAGGTGATCTTCATGGTGTTGGAGGCCAGAAAGGGTGGCATTGGCTTGTTTGACCACTTCAGTGTTGGTCGATTCCAGGGCTTCGACTCTGCGGCCAGTCTGTGTAAGGTCTTGTTTTATATCCGCCATCTCTTTTGCCAGGGGTTCCAAAGCTTTATGTAGAATCTTTTTAAGGTAGGCTCTAGTAATTGGGAGCTCTTCATCATCCTCTGTTTCTTCACAATCGCTATCTTGGTCTGGTGGCATGGTGTCTTCCACCAAAAGTTGCCTCGAGGCCTTGGATAAGGAGGACAGACCAGCTTGTTTTTTTAAGTATTTATCCAGGTCTGCTTGTGTAGTAGTAGGGGTCGCTTTAATTGAGGATTTTGTGGATTTCGCGTTGGATTTAACCATTGTGACGTCTTAATATATGGGAGTCTATCTGGTCCTTGTTCTCCGTCAGCTCCTCCAGAATGTTGTGCGGCCCTCACATTCCGAGGTCTGGAAGTTTACGGAGAGAGTCCGTTATTAAATATTCAGGTAGGGATCCAGAAGATGGGCGAACTTGATGGACAAAAAAGTTCTGTATGTGTTTTCCGCCGAGCAGGATGAGTGGATGGGGGGGTACTGTAAGATTTCAATCGGAGTTTGTAGAAATATGCAGTAGATATTAATGTATGACACCTTGAATTCTGAATAATGAATCAGCGGTGCCCTCTGTTGGTAGATGGTGGTATGAGTCTTTGTGCAGGGCTAGAGTAGTGAGAGGGTTAATCCCACACTCAGCGTCTTCTTATATGTGGATATGAGGCGGATTATTATGGGACAGTGGGGAAAACAGTGTTCCTTACAGCATAGCGTCCTCTGAACTTCAGCAAAGTGATGATGATATATGCAAAAGAGAAGTTACACTGTGTGCCACTGCTGGGGAGGGAGGGAAGTGTAGATCGGGTCCCTGGGTGTCACAGTACAGGGGTTACTATCGGTTTGCTGCGGGATTAATCCTTTCTTGCTTTCTCCCCTCCTTTCCCCTGTGTCGATCCACCAGACCGCGTTTCCCTCCTCTCACCTCGGGTAGTAGATCAGCCAGCCTCTCCCGCAGCTTCCGACTCAGACTCTCCTTCTCCCCCACAGTGCCAGAGACAAGGGCTTCACCCACAGCCACAGGGAGGGCCGGATCCGAGCACTCAGCTGTCGGCCTCCCGCTCTCTCCCGGCAGCCCGCGAGTTCGATCGCTGCCTCTGCTCGACCCCCCTGCACGAGAGGGACAGGTTTGGCAGCCGTGCGTAGCGTTTGGGCACGGACCCTTACTTGTAATGGCGGTCCGCGGGTGGCGGGAAGCGTCGCCCCTGTGCGCGGCTCTGCACCTTTATCTCTTCCTGGCTCCGGTCCCGGGATGCGGGGTTCACTGCGGGATCTCCGGTGTCAGGGACTCTCAGTGGAGGGTTAGAATCACCGCTGCTCTGCCTCCGGCCCCGTATATAGACAGACTCTCGTGCAGGAGGGGGGGTGCTGTAGCCTTCTTCCACGTGGGACACAGATGTCCTATGCCCCAAAATATCGGGGTCTCTGTAGACTGTGGTGTCTGCTGTATGTCTCCTTGAGCGTGTTAAGCAGTTTTATGGGCTTTGAGTGGACGGATGCCTCAGATTCAGAGCAGATCTGCAGAGCTCTCTGAAGCACGTCCTGCTCAGTCGGCGGCCATCTTGGATCCCATAGTCTTTCAATATAGTGTACTACAGCCTCATATCCTCTCCATATAGTATAATGCAGCCTCATAGCCTCTCCATATAGTATAATGCAGCCTCATAGCCTCTCTATATAGTATAATGCAGCCTCATAGTCTCTCAATATAGTATAATGCAGCCTCATAGCCTCTCCGTATAGTATAATACAGCCCCATAGCTCTCCATATAGCATAATACAGCCTCATAGCCTCTCCATATAGTATAATACAGCCCCATGGCCTCTCCATATAGTATAATACAGCCTCATAACCTCTCCATATAGTATAATACAGCCTCATAACCTCTCCATATAGCATAATACAGTCTCATAGCCTCTCCATATACTATAATACAGCCTCATAGCCTCTCCTTATACCATAATGCAGCCTCATAGCTTCTCCATATAGTATAATACAGCCCCATAGCTTCTCCTTATAGCATAATGCAGCCTCATAGCCCCTCCATATAGCATTATACAGTCTCATAGCCTCTCCATATGGTATAATACAGCCTCATAGCCTCTCCATATGGTATAATGCAGCCTCATAGCCTCTCCATAAAGTATAATACAGCCTCATAGCCTCTCCATATACTATAATACAGACTCCTAGCCTCTCCATGTAGCATAATACAACCTCATAGCCTCTCCATATGGTATAATACAGCCTCGTAGCCTCTCCATATGGTATAATACAGCCTCATAGCCTCTCCTTATAGCATAATGCAGCCTCATATTATCTCTATATAGTATAATACAGCCTCATAACCTCTCCATATAGCATAATACAGCCCCATAGCCTCTCCATATACTATAATACAGCCTCATAGCTTCTCCTTATAGCATAATGCAAGCTCATAGCCCTCCATATAGCATTATACAGCCTCATAGCCTCTCCATATGGTATAATACAGCCTCATAGCCTCTCCATATGGTATAATGCAGCCTCATAGCCTCTCCATAAAGTATAATACAGCCTCATAGCCTCTCCTTATACCATAATGCAGCCTCATATTCTCTCCATATAGTATAATACAGCCTCATAGCCTCTCCATATAGTATATTACAGCCTCATAGCCTCTCCATATCTATTATATGTCCGGCGCTACTTCCGTGGCTTTGTTTGCGTGGCTCGGCACTTTCTCCAGGACTCTGTCCGCCTTCCGCGATGCGGGCATTGCGAGTCTCTCTCAAGTCCCAGCAGAGGGAAGGGTAAGGGTGACTACAATTCCCAGCACAGCACAGGGCAGGGTGAGGGGGACTACAAGTCCCAGCAGAGGGAAGGGTCAGGAGGACTACAAGTCCCAGCAGAGGGAAGGGTGAGGGGGACTACAAGTCCCAGAGGGATGCATAAGGGGGACTACAAGTCCCAGCAGAGGGAAGGGTGACGAGGACTACAAGTCCCAGCAGAGGGAAGGGTGACGAGGACTACAAGTCCCAGCAGAGGGAAGGGTGAGGTGGACTACAAGTCCCAGCAGAGGGAAGGGTCAGGAGGACTACAAGTCCCAGCAGAGGGAAGGGTGAGGGGGGACTACAAGTCCCAGCAGAGGGAAGGGTGAGGGGGACTACAAGTCCCAGCAGAGGCAAGGGTGAGGGGGACTACAAATCCCAGCAGAGGCAAGGGTGAGGGGGACTACAAGTCCCAGCAGAGGAACTTCATGTCCCGCACCTCTGCCCGCCCTTCCTCTCCTCCTACACCAGACGCACACCGGCCGCGGTGAGTCTGCACCCCCCCTCACCCCCCCCGCACCACATCTGTCTCCCAGCACCACCCCCCCCCCCCGGTCCTCACATTGGGGTCCTGGGTGCTGATCTTGCCCTAGGGCCCGGAGCACCCCAGCTACGCCTCTCCCCTCCAGCCTCCGCTCTCCCCTCCAGCCTCCACCCTCCCCTCCAGCCTCCGCTCTCCCCTCCAGCCTCCCTTGTCCTCACCCCTCCTCACCCCTCCAGACTCCGCTCTCCTCACCCCTCCTGCCTCCGCTCTCCTCACCCCTCCATATGCAATGTACAGTATCTGTATATATGTGTGTATGTAGTCACTTCCGTCACTTTGTCCGCACTTCCCTCACTTTGTCCGCACTTCCCTCACTTTGTCCCCACTTCCCTCACTTTCTCCGCACTTCACTCACTTTGTCCGCACACATACACACACACGCACACTCCGCTATACTTACCACCGGCCCTGCATCAGCCGCCTAGATCCTCAGTCGACATGTCACCACCCCCGAACTACTGGATCCAATATAGCGTCCAAAAAGTCTCGCCAAACTTCCCGGACGCCATATTGGATCCAGTCGTCCGCGGGCGCCGACATGTCAACTCAGGATCCAGCCGGCAGGGAAGACGCAGGGTCGGTGCTAACTATAGCGAAGTGTCTGTGTGTGTGTGTGTGTATGTATGTGTGTGTGTGCTGACCACTCTGCCCACAGAGCTGCGCTCAGCACTCTGCCCACGCCGCTGCGCTGACCACTCTGCCCACGCCACTGTGCTGACCAATCTCACCGCACTCACTGCTAACCACTGAGCCACCGCACTCACTGCTAACCACTGAACCACCGCACTCACTGCTAACCACTGAGCCACCGCACTCACTGCTAACCACTGAGCCACCGCACTCACTGCTAACCACTGAGCCACTGCACTCACTGCTAACCACTGAGCCACTGCACTCACTGCTAACCACTGAGCCACCGCACTCACTGCTAACCACTGAGCCACCTGTATACACACAATTCATTTCACCCCACTCCCCTAACTATTAGTAAATATACTATATATGGATTCTAGACTACCCGATTGTTTAGAATCGGGCCGCCATCTATATATATATATGTGATTATATAGGAATTATCAGTATTATGTATGTGATTATGTATAAATTAGTGAGTCGCGCCTATTCTGCAAGGACTCGCAACGTCCGCTTGGCGGGCATTGCGAGTGAGGCTTTGTGAGTCAGTGGCGCCGGCAATGCTTCACAGGTCACGTGGGCGCTGCACGCCAACGCCCACGACGACGGAAACAGCGCCGAAAACTTACGGAAGTGCGTTAGGGAAATTATATATTAGATACTGATAATCTATTATATAATTGCCGTAGTGACTTCCCTCGCACACGGCGCTACCTCTGTGGCTTTGTTCGTGGGCGCGCAGCGTCCACGCGACTCACTCGCAATGCCCGTGAAGGGGGCGTTGCGAGTCGTTGCAGCAGCCCGAGCAATGCCCTATACACAGATTCTAGAATCCCGATGCAATCGCATCCTCATAGCCCCTCCATATAGCATAATGCAGCCTCATATTCTCTCCATATAGTATAATACAGCCTCATAGCCTCTCCATATAGTATATTACATCCTCATAGCCTCTCCATATAGTATAATACAGTCTCATAGTCTCTCCGTATATATATATGCAGCCTTATATATGAAACACCCAGGCCCCCTCTCACCTGCTGTGTCCCAGGCCCCCCTCTCACCTGCTGTGTCCTAGGCCCCCCTCTCACCTGCTGTGTCAAAGGCTCCCCCTCTCACCTACTGTGTCCCAGGCCTACCTCTCACCTGTTGTGTCCCTGGCCCCCCCTCTCACCTGCTGTATCCCCAGCCCCCCTCTCACCTGCTTTCTCCCATGCCCATGGAGGAGGAGGAGGTGCCGCCTGCTGTATGCGCTCCCCAGTGGAGCGCAGAGCAGGAAGCCAGCAGATCAGAGGAGAGAAGGGGCGGGAGCAGCAGTAGGAAGCAGGAGGCTTCCCTCCCTTCACCTCCTCTCCTCTGACACACGGAGCCACGCTGTCACATGGATGTGTGTCCTCAAGGACGCACATCCATGTGAAGCAGGAGCTGCGATCGCTGTCGCGGGGGGCGGCTGAAGGTGCTGGCCCCCCTACAGGTCCGGGCCCAGTCTCACCCGTCACTGCTGCGACCATGATCGTTACGCCACAGTCTGCTACCCAGCAATGATAGTTACAGACAAGCAGTGGGGGCGCTTCTGTACATAGCAACCACAACTCGTCCAGATATTATAGCCGCAGTCAGAATTCTCTACCGACATGTAAGCAAGCCACGCCAAAGAGACTTAAATGTAATTAAGAGAATTCTATAATATCTTAAAGAAACTCAGAGGCTAAATCTTAAGATATCTGCATTAGGAGATGCCACTTTCAGAGGTTATGTGGATGCAGATTGGGCTGGAGTTTCAAGTGATCAAAAATTAACAAGTCGTTTACTTGTTCAAGTTAGGAAAAAATTCAATTTCTTGGTCCAGCAGAAAACAAGTGTCAGTCGCATTGTCTTCTACAGAAGCAGAATATATGTCTGCTGCTCATGCAAGTCAAGAATGTATTAAACTTGCCAGCAGTGAAAAGATAAGTGCAAGGACTAAGCACATTGATGTAAAACATCACCACTTACATGACTTAGTGGAACGTGGTCTACTCAAGTTTGTTGATTGTGAGCCTGACAAGATGTTAGCTAATGGTATGACAAGGCAATTATTAAGAGCCAAGTTTGTGGACTTCAGAACCGCAGTGGGACTAAAAGGATAAGTAGTTGTTGAG
This sequence comes from Allobates femoralis, assembly GCA_033576535.1. Taxonomy (NCBI): domain Eukaryota; kingdom Metazoa; phylum Chordata; class Amphibia; order Anura; family Aromobatidae; genus Allobates; species Allobates femoralis. The sequence continues at coordinate 47,356,163 of JARQOC010000008.1, read as the reverse complement.
TGGGAATGTTGGAATATGTTTAAAGAGGACCTGTCAAAGTGAAAGCACCACTGAATGCAGCGTGTATGCTGCATTCAGGGAAGGGGTCTGCCATGTCTCTCCCCCGCACCCCCCTTCCCCCCGTGACCTGTAAAAAACATTTTTGAAAGTTTTAAGATAAGACGTCTGGAGGGACTTACTAATTTCTCATTCCTCGCTGTTCACGGGGTCCTCCTGACCCCTGCCTCTCTGTGCCATTTCCTGCCTCTCTGTGAGGGTCGGGTCCCAGCTGCTGGAGCGGCACATGCACGGGAACGTAAGCGCCAGAACCCGCCCTGCTAAATATAATGCTGTATGCATATAGCATAATCTTTAGCAGGGCGGGCTCTGGCGCTGATGCATGCGCTGTTCCTGCAGCCGAGACCTGACCCACACAGAGGCAGGAAGTGGCACAGAGAGGCAGGGGTCGGGAGGACCCTGTGAACAGCGAGGAATGAGAAGTTAGTAAGTCCCTCCAGACGTCTTATCTTAAAACTTTCAAAAGTTTTTTTTACAGGTTATGGTGGGGGAGGGGTAGAGACATGAGAGACCCCTTCCCTGAATCTAGCATACATGCTGCATTCAGTGGTGCTTTCACTTTGGAAAGGACCAGGGGGTGACAGGTTCTCTTTAATGCAACAACTCTATTCCTGTATATGTGAGTGTTCTATTGCTAGATTTGTATGTTGTAGATAAAGTTAGATAAAAAAAAACTAAAAAAACTCTCAGAGGCTCACACAGGAAAGCAAGTGACTGTATCCAGTTTCCTGTGTCTGTGTTTGAGACGGAAGCTGCTGCACTGATGCCGCACAAAGACTGAGACACATAACATATTATTTATTCCTTTTTCATTAAGCCAATCATATCTGTACCTGTTTGTTGCTAATTAAAGAAGCTCTGTTCTGTTGTCACACACTTGGACAGTATTTTGAATGATCTGCTGCGAACATAGAGCTATAGTGTGGCATCCACCGCTGACTGAAAGACATGACTAGAATTGCTCAGGTTCACTCATTTCATGTTCCAACTAAACAGAACGTGGCTGGAAGTATGTCAATCGCATACTTGTGTCCATCTGATCTCACAATGCACTGCTTGCTATCAATATTCAGAAGTCTGTAGTCACATAGCAGAAGACCTAATGACTCGCCCAACCCCGGGGCTGTGGGGTACTCGGAACCAGGTGAACAGTTCTGCTAGGGAGTCACAGGGGTCGAGACCCAGCTTCCATGACCCTGGGAGAGTTGGTACACTGTCTGGCTGGGGATCAGGTTCTCGGACGTATTGGATGCGAATAAAGTGGAATGTTCAAAACGCCACCTACGGTTCTCTGTCAGCATAGACCGATGCTGCGGGTCAGACCTCCAGGGTTGTTGGTATGGCAGTCTGATGTTGTCACTCCCCGTAGCAGTACCCCGGGGCAGACGTGTTTGATAGCAAGAGTAGGTCAGGCTGTGATTGCACTGGGCCTCTGTGTCCTGTTTCCGGTGGCAGTTGGCGGCTCTATAGGTGGGAGAATTAATCATTCTCACACAGCGTTGGAGTTCTGTACCCAGTTTACTGACTGAAGTTGCAACTGACCACCGGGCGCTTCTCTCTGCCAAGTCCAGTCTGGTCTGTCCAAAAGGGATCGGGATAGCTCGCCCAAGACCTCCTTTCGTGTGCCTCTCCATTCTCTGATCACTCTCCCAGCGCTACGTCTTTGCCTCCCCTGTCAGCGCCTCCGCACACAGTGCCTCGATCTAGCATCCACAGGTTTTTTCAGACAACTGGTACCTGTCTTCTGACCCTAGTTCGGCTGCCTTTTCAGCCGGTGCATCGGGTTGCGGCCACCACTCCAGTAGACTGCGTGGCCTCGGGTTCAGTGGTTCGGGCATACACCGTCTGCTCCATGTTCAGGGCTGGATCCTTGGTTCTTCACCAACCCCTCCGACTAACTATCTTAGTCCCGGATCTGGGCGCCCAGGCTGTTCTCACTCCACCTGTGTCCCTGGGGTTCTCTTTGTTCTCACCTACACACTTGGCTTCAGCTTGCTCTTTACTTACTGACTCCTGTTCACTGACTAACTAATTAACTAACTCTCCACCGTCTGTTCTTTCCTTGTTCCCCTTGACTGGGCCCTCCCCCTGGGTTCGCCCATGGTCCCCTGGGTCCTAGGGTGTGTGGGTATGTTTAGTGGGGGCCTGAGTTCACTATCATGTTTCCTTTAGGACTAGGACACTACGCCTGTTCATTGAGTGCAGTACCCTATTGTGGCGACCAGATGGGTGGGGCGCCACACTACCCTCCACTTCATATCCCTGCACATAGGTTTTCTTTGGTGTATGGTCTTGTGAGATTTTAGTACTCTAATTCTATTAAACATTTGTTCCACCCATTTCCAAAAGCCTTTTATAATATCACATTTCCACCAAATATGAAATATAGAATCTGTACATGGCTTACGGTACTCCTGCGGCAAAGATTATTATCAGAAAAACTATGATGTCTTCTAGTCATTTTTGGGGTTCTTTACCATCTTCATAATTGTTTGAGAGAGTTTTCCTGAGTCCTTGTGCATTGGCAAAAAGAATGTGAGCAAAAGAGAACAAAGTTATTTTCTTGTCCTTCCAGTGAGATATCAAGGTCTTTTTCCCAGGAGATAAGGAAGGGGGGTTTAAAGACCTGCGTCATAGAGGTCTGTTTATAATAGAACTTATTTGGGTTTAGGTCTAGGCTTTATGACATAGTTCTCTAGTCAGGCATCTCTTATAATTAGTACAGAAGCAAAATAAATTACAATGTTTAGTAAAGTGGTTTATATGTTCATGATTAAAGGTCTTATTGGGAAATTAGGAGATCCATGTTACGCTATATTCACATGTTCAGGTTTTGGTCAGTTTTTCACCTTAGTTTTTGTGGCCATAACCAGGAGTGGGTGATAAATAATGTACAGAAATGGTGATGTGTTTCTGTTATACTTTTCCTCGGATTGTTTCACCCCTGGGTTTAGATTTTAAACCCTGATATAAAATACTGAACAAATACTCAACGTGTGAAAGTGGCATAAAAGAAAGACGTCACCACATCCATATTTTCATCCACTCCTGGTTTTGGATACCAAAAATGATATGAAAAACTGACCAAAATCTGAACATGTGAATGTAGCTTTACATGAGTAGGAGCTTTACTGTTGATAGATGCAGATCAAACATTTCTTTCCACAAGCCCTACAGGAAGTTAAAATGAAGATGATATGGGATAGTACATGCTGGAGTAAGAAGAAAAGTGTTGGAGTATGGTTGGCTTGGGAGTTGATAGAGTACCAAGACTTAGGGTCCCGTCACACGTTCCAGCGACCCCGACAACAATACGACCTGGTAAGGATCGCTGGAACGTCGCTACGTGGTCGCTGATATGTCAAACAGTCAGATCTACTGAACGACGCAGCAACGATACGGCAACCCGTATAACAACCTTGGCGGTCATTGGGACCATGTAACACAGCAGCTAGTCTGACGACTCAGACCTACGTGGGCTGAGTTCTGACTCACCAACGAGGTCATTGATAAGGCGTCAAACACACCGATGCATGCTGGCCAGCGGGAGCCCGAGAATCAAAAAATGATCCAGGCTGTTCCAACACGATTGGAGATCTCACAGCGGGGGCCTGGTCGCTGCTACATGTCAAACATAGCGAGATCGCTGGTGAGGTCGCTGTTGCGTCACAAAAGCTGTGATGCAACAGCGATCTCGCTAGCGATCTCGCTATGTGTGATGGTGGCTGTAAATGGGAAAGGGGTAGTCCAAAGCTAATATTGACTTAAATAGTAAATCTCTGTCTTTTTAATGTAATAATCTAATCTCTTTTCTAATATACTTTGATTAAAAAGTCCCAACCGTTTCCTCTCTAGTTTGATGACACTTGTTTTGAGAATCCTCAGTGCATGTTGGGATGGTGAAATGGGACTTGATCACTTCGGTCACTGCCCAGTGATCAGGGGTGCATCAAGCCTCCCTGCCTCCTGAGCCCTCCCGCAACCGAAGTGAGTAGCAGGGGGTAGGGGTGCTGTCGGGTTCCAGGACCGTCGCCCCCCCTGCGGCCTTTAGTGAGGAGCGGGGGGGGGGGGTTTGCTTCGGGCTCCAGCACCGTCGCCCCCTTGCAGGGTTCAAGCTGCCTCTTACCTGTGATGTTGCGGCAGGGTTGAGTTTAACCCTGGCAGCGATAGTTGCTAGCAACATCGCTGATGAGTTGCCGGCGATGTCTCCTAGTCTGACAGCTCATCAGCGATGTTGGAGAGCTGCCAAAAATGTGCGCGCTCCCGGGAGTTGCCGGCGATGTTGCTGGAGATGTTGCCCCGTGTAAGGGGGCCTTAAACATTTTCGCAGATGCCAAACATGTATACATTGAGTGTTATCTAATTGGTGAAAAAAAATTCAAATGTTTGTAAAGAAAAAAAGAATTTAGCTTTTGTCGCCATTTTCTGAGACCTGTAGCGTTCAAATTTTTTAGAATCTGCACCTGCATGATTGCTTACTTTATGCATTTTGAGCCGATGTTTTTAATTCTACCATTTTTTGGTAGCTGCGATGTTTTAAATGCCTGTTATGGCATTTTATTGCAATTTGCAGCGCCCAAAAAAGTAATTTTGTCGTTTTTACTTTTTTTATGTAGTTTACCGATCAGATTAATATTAGAGATGAGCGAGTACTAAAATGCTCGGGTGCTCGATGCTCGGGCCGAGCATCCTAAGATACTCGTGTACTCGGCCAGAGCACCAAGCCCAATGTAAGTTAATTAGTGACAGGCTCCGCCCACAGACTTCCGGCTATAAAACGAGTATTTCTGGGAAAGGGTGGGAGGGGGCGCTTTTTCAAATCGTCGCAGCATACAACACCTTGCTGTGGCCCCCAGAGGGATTCTGACAATCAATCTGCTCTCGGTGAGGTGCCAGCTCACTGTGTGCAGTGAAGGGAGCAGTGTATGTGTGTCAGATTGGTAACTATTAGCGAGGAGTCAGAGCATCTCGGCAGTACTCGGTGCTCGCCGGGCATCCCGAGTACAGGGATACTCGTGCGAGTAACGAGTAGCGCCGAGCATACTCGCTCATCACTAATTAATATATGTTATATTTTGATAGATCGGGCATTTCTGAATGAGGCAATACCAAATATGTGTATTTTTCTTTAATAGCTTTATTTTCAATGGGGCAAAAAGGGATGATTTAAACTTTTGTTTTGTCTTTATATTTTTTCATATCTTTAAAATCTTTTTTTTCATGTTTTATTTATTTTCCTAGTCTTCTAAAGGTACTGTCACAAGCCGCCATATCGCCGGCAAGATCACTGGCAATTCCATGTGCGTAGTGGCGTGTGACTGGGCGATTCTATGGTGAGAAATCGCCGGTGGAGCGTCGCCTGATTGCCCTGCACTGCAGTGAAATCAGGCCATATCCACCAGGCGATTTCAGTGGTTCGTGGCGTGAGACAGGGCGATAGCGACGTACAGAGTGATTCTGAAATAAATCCCGTAGGCCTGCTTGGATGTTGTTTTTTCCGCACCGCATCTGCGGCGATTGGTGGGTGATACTGCATTCCGATTGGCTGGCCGTGTCTGAGGCACCTTAGTTGATGACCCGTGTGTTCACGCAAGGCTGACCAATAGGAAAGCAGTTCTGTCCACCAATCACAGTGATAGGGGCGCGGTGAAACACACTCTAGCACGCCCCTATTGAAACAGTATGGCCACATCGCTGCTGCGATTGTGGCTTGTCACGTGGCGATGTGTGAAGGGAAGATTGCTTCCGGTCTTCGGCAGGCGATTTCTGTAACGCAGGATCGCCAGAGATGGCACGCGAAATCGCTACATGGGACAGCTCCACAGCGATCTCAAAACATTTCACAAAATGTGCACGCTCATGTCAAATCGCCAGCCATATGGATGCCATATGGCGGCCTGTGACGGTACCTTTAGGATGCTTGAAGGTTGCTCTGTCTGCTAGCTTGTGCTGTCCAGTCCCTTGTTGATGCACGGCACACATGATCATCTCCTGTAAATGTTGACGCTCAGCCAGTGATGACAGTGATATGGTCATCATCTGACCCCTTGCTGTCATGACAACCCATCGGCACCCCATGATCCCGTCACAGGGTTGCCCATAGCGGTGTCTTAGAATGCGCTGTTAGAGTTTAATCTAATGAGTTAATAGGCGCTGGTGGATCTTCAATCCACCCACACCTGTTAGCTTTGATCAGCCAACATGTTCGGGAAATGATGCGAGTTCACATCAAAGTCAGGTACACGACCTAGGACATATAAGTACATCCTAAGTCATACAGGGATTAAAACTGAACCTGCTGATATCTATGGGTTCAGCTGACTATTTAATGTATATAGTGGTGCCGGCCGACTGTTGCTTGAGGGAGATGTCAATTTCGCATGTCCAATTTTGCACTGTAAATTGCATTGTTCTTCCTGAGATAGGACGCAGGTCAACATTTTCTCAAAGGAAACACAGGTACGCTTGACTGAGGTAGCTCACCTGCGAATGGCAGTGTTGGATGAGATGGCTGTCCACCAAACAATGAACTGAAGCATCCTGCTGCCAACATCCATCTAATGTGTATGGCCATCCAAAGAAGTGTTAGAAAAGTTTCTTAACTTATTTTAAGAAAGGCAAACATATGCTGCCCTTTGCCATACAGTGAAACAAATGACTTGGAGTCATGTATTGGCAAAGTTACAGTATACGTTGGGAAAAGCTCCTGATGTATAATGTTGGTTAGCTGCACTGTCTACGTTGTGTCCAGAGCACCTGGCCTACAGTGTTCATCAAGAGCAATTTTTCGTCATATACTGTAATAACATCATAGTCAACATTCACCAAATGGAGGATGAAATTATGTTTTTTTTGGCCTCCATCAACAATGAAGTCACTGGACAAGATCTTCAAATCGAGGAACATTTCACTGGTGATGAAGACATGTCTCGTACGTAGTCTGGTCTTTTCTGTAGTAACATATAGAAGTGAAACCTGGATGATAAAGAAACAAGACACAAGAAGAATCAACACCTTCTAAATGTGGTGCTGGAGAAGGATGTAATCAATACCATGGATGGAAAGAAGAACTGAGAAATCAATTTTGGAACAAATTCAGCCTGACAAGTAACTTGAAGAAAGAATCACCAAGCTACGACTTGTCTACACATCATATGAAGAGAGCAATTACTGGAGAAAGACATCATGGTAAGAAGTGTAGAAGGAACAAGGCAAAGAGGAAGACCAGCGACCCGATGGCTTGATAATATCAAGATAATGGCAGAGAAGACCTTTGTGGATCTATCTAGCCTTTTTGCTAAAGATTTTTATTCTATTAATAAGCGTTCGGATATATTTTTTTCCAATCAGGAAGACATGTTTGCTACATTTGTTGCATAAACGTTTGTTTAGTAAAAAGATAGGCTTCAGCTGAGTTACCATCTGAGATCTTAGGCTGGCTTCACACTACGTTTTTTTGTGATCCTGTTCTGTTTGTTTTTGAAACAAACAGAACAGGATCGTTTTTGCCTCTCATGTATCCCTAAGATGCCGGATTGGCCACATTTGGCCTTCCGGTTTTGTGTATTCGGTACAGGATTAGTTTCTGTCCTGTTATTCACCGGTCCCAAAAACAAATCATTTTTGGGCTTCAGTGACAGAACCGGACAGAAACGAATCTGGTCCGGTTCAGCACACTTATCATGGGGGCCTATGGAGCCGGATTCGGTAAACAACAGAATCGTTTCCCGAATCCAATTCCAGGGTACAGAGCATGCTCAGAACAAGAGCACTGCACTGTACCCGTGGTACATCTGTGTAATATCACTTTAGCAGTGTACTTATATACACTGCTAAAGTGATAATAAATAAAGGGATGGACAAAAATAAAAAAATAATAAATTCTCACCCGATCTCCGACTCCGAGTGTCCCGCGATGGATTAATCTCCTGGCAGTTTGAGGACCTTGCATCAGCTGACCGAGAAGGGGTGGGACAACCCGATCAGCTGATAGGTCACATGACCACATCAGCGCGCTGGGATTAAATCTTTAAAACTGTGCTGATGCGGTCATGTGACCTATCAGCTGATCGGATTGTCCCGCCCCTTCCCGGTCAGCTGATGTAAGGTCCTCAAACTGCCGGGAGATTAATTCATCGTGGGACACTCGGAGTCAGCGGTCAGGTGAGGATTTATTATTTTTTAATTTTTGTCCACCCCTTTATTTAATATCACTATAGCAGTGCATATAGATACACTGCTAAAGTGAAAGTGGACAGCGACGACAGCATCAAGCTCGGCTCCCCGCTGCTCTTTCTGTGTCCGGATACCGAACCCGGGTCCAGAAATGGCATCCAGAGTTGCCAATCCGGTGCTGTTAGTTCCTGTTCATTGGATCCTGCAAAAAACAGGATCCCATGAACAGGAGCAAAAGCGTAGTGTGAAGCCAGCCTAAAGCGTGGTTCACATGTAGCGAGATCACCGATTTTGTGATTTAGCAGCGACCTCGCTGGTGATCTTGCTGTGTGTGACACAAAGCAGCGATCAGCCCCCTGCTGGGAGATCGCTGATCTTTACTAAATGGCTTGGAATGTTTTTAATCGGCGATCTCCCACTGGCCAGGCTGCATCGCTGTGTGTGACAGGCAGACTTACCAACGATCCTTATTCTGCACCCGAGACCCTGAACGATCCCAACGAGCGTCGGGTGTTGGTGCATCGCTGGGTGATCACTGGGGAGATCTGCCTGTCTGACATCTCACCAGCGACCACGTGGCGACGCACCAGCGATCCCGGTATGGCAGGATCGTTGTCGGGATCACTGGTGCGTCGCTACGTTTAAAGCCCTCTTTAGAGTTTGTCCTTTAGAGAGGATCTGTGCCAGCAGCCAGGGCTCCAATGACTTTAGATAACTCATGCTCTCTCAGGCGCTATCTGATGTAGTAATGTGTACATTTCCTGGGGGTTTTGTTTCCTCTCATTTGTTTACCTATGTGCTTTCAAAACAATTGGAGGGAATAATGGGAGGAAGATTCTCTTGGAAGAAGAATTGAAATTCTTGAGAAACTACCGATTACGTAGAATTACTGTCATTGTTTCACTTAAATACCATTTGGCTTTTCGTGAAGATTGAATGAATTTGTTAATCAAATGATAGGAGAGCATGAACTGATATCCTAATATGCCAATGAGGATTTATGGGCTTTAGATAACATATTGCTAGTGGTAAATAGTCGGGTCACTGATAGGAGGATTGTACTTTGGAATAATATGAATAGTCTTTGTCAAAAAGGTTTTGCAACTCGCACACGTCAAAAAGATCTAGGTTTTCGAAGTATCACTTAATTTTTCAGACACTTTCAAAAAGATAAATCAGATTTTCCTTTAGAAGAAACAGAAAGGGAGTACTATGTTGTAATTAACCCCTTCACAACCAAGGATGTTGTAGTATGTCCTTGGCCGTGTCCCTGCCCCTAATGCGAGCTCACACGTTGAGCTTCCATCCACCCACCCCACATCTAAGCTGATCTCAACAGCTGAGATGTGTAGCTAACACCACCGATCGGATCCGCAGTCCGATGGACTGTTAACCCTTTGGAGCGCACTGTCAATCACTGATCCAAAGCCCCACAATCCAAAGCACGATCCAAAGCCCCACATTAGGGCTCATGCCGTTCCCCGCCGTGATCAGAGGTCTTGTGATGTGATCACAGGACCTCAATGTTTTACCTGGACAGCCCAAGGTCCTGTAATGACCCTGGAAGCTGTCCTGAATCGCTTCCTGCTGGCGATGACCCAGTGAGGTCACCAGCAGAAAGTGATCATTTCTCCTGTCTTCAGATGAACTGCTGCTCATCTGAAGACAAGAGAAGCGATCGGACAGTGGAGCAATGAGGCCCTCTAGTGGGCCACATAAAATAAAGTAAAAAAATGATATGAAAAAAGCCTAAAAGTCCAAATCACCCCCCTTTTGCCTCATTGAAAATAAAACTGTTAAAAAAAAAAAAGACATTTTGTACCACCATGTTCACAAATGCATGAGCTATCAAAATATAAAATTAATTAATCAGATCCATAAACTGCATAACGGAAAAAAAAGTCCATGAACCAAAATTCTGTTTTTTCTTCTTGCCACGACAGCACCCACATGAGAGAGGGGATCCGCCCACCAGGACAGGAAACCTACAGATAAAAAGGGGCGGTCCCCCTAGCTCCCTCAGTTTGGTTTCCTGTCCTGATGGGAACCTGCAGCAAAGGCTTACCTGGGTTCAATCAGCCTCTGTGCAGTATCTTTGAGAACGGCAGGGCCTGGAACTCCAGAAGCAGCGTCGGGAAGTCCGGTTTCCGGCTCTCCCTCGGCTGACTAGGATGTCACGTTGTCAGCGTTGGATATTCCACCCTGACTCGTGGGAGCGCGGTGCAGTATGGGCAAGCTGCATTCATCCACGGTGGTCACCTGCATGGGACGGCCAGGGGGCCCAGAGGTATGTACGTAACGGGCTCTTGTCTGGCTGGCTCCGGCGGTGGCGGCGCCTGCACTTCCTGGGGGGATGGGGCTCTATGGACATTTTGCCGCCATTTCGCGGGGGATGGGGGCCGTGCCCAGTGGTGGGCGGGTCCGTGTCTCCCGGTGGTGGGGTGGGGTGTCGGCGCGGTGGGGTCCGGGGTCTCTCTGGGGAGTGTGGGGAGAATGCGGCGGTCGGCCGCCTTCTGATCACTGCGCCGGCTTCCGGGTCGCGCCGGCGCCTGCGCGGTAGCTACAAAGCGCTCCTGACCCGGAAGTAGTGCGGCTTTGCTTCCGGGCGGCCGGGGAGGTGGCCCCAGCACAGGATGTTAAAGACAGAGCGGTACCAGTGCCGGCGGTGTGCAGATCCCTGTGATGTCGTCTCCTGGGGCAGGGGGGCTGCAGCAGCCTGACACTGACTTGCAGCCATCCAGCAAGACTCGTGGTGGCAGTGGGCGCAGCAAGGAGGCTGGGTCTGCTGACAGAAGTGACCGGAATAAGACTGGTCAACCATCACAGGCTGGTCCTCCACCTCCTGAACCGGTCAGCATGCACAGCTTCACGGGGTGAGTGTGTTCTCTGCTCCTCTGCTGATCTCCTCCCTTTCTATTTCTCTTAGGCTAAGAAGGGCAAAAAACTGAAGCATAAAGAATGCGCTCTGTGTACGCAGCCCCTTCCTGAGACATATGGGAAGCGTCTGTGTCAGGCCTGTATAACTCAGACTTTGCAGGAGGAATCCTCTGTTAAAACGGCTGACATTCGCTCTATGATCCGGGAGGAGTTATTGTCCTTCAGTGAGGTGGCTCATTCTCGGCCTTGTGCCTCCAAGGCTAGGAAGCAGGTTTCCCCTAGTGTGTCCTCTCCGGAAGGCAGCCCGGTTAGATCTCAGGGTGTCTTCCGGTCCCCGTCGGCCTCTCCTGCCTCTTCTTCTTCCTCATCGGATGATGAGGGAAAGTCCTGTTTCCCCTTGGACAGTGTGGACAACCTAGTCAAGTCCATTCGCCACACTATGGAAGTGCCGGATTCTAGGGAGTCTCGTTCAGCGCAGGATATCATGTTCACCGGCCTCTCGGAAAAAAGGAGACGAGCTATTCCTGTGGTGGCGGCTCTCAAAGATCTGGTGTATCGGGAGTGGGATAAGCAGGACAGACGTGGGGCTCTTCCTTCTTCTTCCAAGCAGAGGTATCCCTTCGATGATGAGGACCTAGCTACGTGGTCCAAGGTCCCGAAGGTGGATGCTGCTGTCGCCTCCACGTCTAAGCGTTCCACCCTCCGGTAGAGGATGCGGGGTTGCTGGCAGATCCGCTGGACCGAAAAGCCGAGATGCTACTTAAACAGTCCTGGGAATCTTGCACAGGGGCCTTTAAACGCGCTATTTCGGCTACATGTACGGCCAGATCCCTGTTGGTCTGGGTAGATCAGCTTGAGGATCAGATTAAGTCGGGGATTCCCAGGGAGCAGTTACTGTCGTCTCTTCCATTGATTCGTGGGGCCTCGGCTTATTTAGCGGATGTGTCTGCTGATTCCTTGCGCCTGGCGGCTCGGTCCGCAGGCCTGACCAACTCGGCTCGTCGGGCCCTGTGGCTTAAGGGGTGGAAGGGCGATTCTCAATCCAAATCCAAGTTGTGTACGCTCCCCTTCCGTGGTGAGTACCTCTTCGGTCCTGAATTGGATGATATTCTGGCTAAGGCAGCTGACTGTAAGAGGGGGTTCCCTAATCCGACTGTTCCATCTTATAGGAGAGCCTTCAGGAGACGTCCGTTCGGACAGAAGAGGTCGTATAGGGAAAACCGAGAGCGTTGGGAGCCCAAAGAGGGTAAACAACGGGGTGCCCTGTTTGGGGGGTCCTCCTTCAAACCTGGTAGAAAGTACCGTTAGGTCGGATCTTCCGGTGGGGGGTAGGTTGTTGGCTTTCTCTGATCGTTGGGCTGTTATCTCCTCTAGCCCCTGGATTCTGAGATTGGTTACCTCCGGTCTTACTCTGGACTTTGCCCGTTCTCCTCCAGATTCGTTTGTACTTACCTCCCCTCTGTCGCATCATCAACGTGCCCTGGTACTGGAGATTCAGTCCCTGTTGTCTAAACGTGTTCTTGTTGAGGTTCCGGTGGGCCAGGAAGGAAAGGGGTTTTACTCCCCCTTGTTCCTTGTGTCTAAGCCAGATGGTTCCTTTCGGACCATTATTAATTTAAAGAAGTTAAATTCCTTCCTGGCGTTCCGGTCCTTCAAAATGGAATCTATTAATTTCACGATAAAATTGTTGTTCCCTAGATGCTTCATGGCGGTCCTGGACCTCAAGGATGCCTATTATCATATCGCCATCCACGTCGATTACCAGCAGTTTCTGCGGGTGGCGGTCATCTGGGAGGGACAGACTCGACATTTCCAATTTGCAGCAATGCCTTTTGGTCTTTCACTGGCTCCTCGTGTCTTCACCAAAGTAATATCCGAGGTGATGGCTTTTTTGCGGCACCAGGACACGCTCATTGTGCCGTATTTGGATGACTTTTTGATAGTGGGTAACTCTTTTGAACAGTGTCAGTCCCGTGTGGTTAATGTCATCTCATCTTTGCAGGACTTGGGCTGGATCATCAACAGGGGGAAGTCCAGACTAACTCCCGTGACTCGTCAATATTTTCTGGGTCTCCTTCTGGACTCTGTAAGTCAGCTCTGCCTCCTTCCGGATGACAAAATATCTCATATCAGGGCTAGGGTCAGTCAGGTTATTGCTCACCCTTCCCTGTCATTGCGTGAGGCCATGTCCCTGTTGGGTTCCCTTTCGTCTTGCATCCCGGCGGTTCAGTGGGCGCAGTTTCATACACGGCCATTGCAACAGGCGGTTTTGCTGGCGGAGGTTGCCTTGCAGGGTCGGCTTCAAGGTCGTCTTACCCTGCCCCTGGACGCTGTGGAGTCCCTTGCCTGGTGGGTGGACCCGCATCACCTTTCTAGGGGGGTTCCCTGGGTGATTCAGCCTTCTCAGATCCTTCTGACCGATGCCAGTCCGGACGGGTGGGGGGCTCACCTGGGGGCCTGTTTAGCTCAGGGTCGTTGGTCGGTGGAGGAGTGTTCCGATTCTTCCAACTTGCGTTAATTAAAGGCTATCCTCCTTGCTCTACGTCATTTTCTTCCACAGCTGCGGGGCTCGCATGTTCGGATCTTGTCGGACAACACCACTTCGGTGGCATATATCAACAAGCAGGGAGGTACTCGATCCCGGACGCTGCTGTCTACTGCGGTGGCTATCCTCAACCTGGCAGAGGCCAACCTATTGTCCCTCTCGGCACTCCA